>APFE031213683.1:175262-186000 GCA_000404065.3 Pinus taeda
CCCCCCCCCCCCCTCTCAGTATTATTTCCAACATCTCTTACTAGAAAGATCGGGAACGATGACGTGGTTTCGGGTAGATGAATATTGGAATGAGACCTCCCATTCCTGGCCCTTGATCCTCTTTCCATGGATCTCTTCCTTGATATGTGGAACTCCTCCCTCTTTTCATGGATCCTCAACTCCCTCTCCTTCCCTATAAATGAATTTCCTACCATCCACTAATGGTTGGTTGTTGGTTGGTTGTCATCCTAGTGCTTTATTGTTCCCAAATGTTTCCCATTTGCAAAAGAGAAAAGGTTTTGAAAGGTAAGGCTCGGACTTGGAATCTCACTTGAAGGAGACTTCCAACAACAAGGCTGCATTGGTTATAATGCTCCATTTTCAATCTATTAATAATCCAATATATGTTTTCTTTCCATAAATGTGTCAATGATTGTCCATTTATTGTAATGCTCCTTGATCTGTTACATAATTTGTATTAGAAAATGTTATTCTTTACATAGTTTTGTTGTCTCGACTTGATCTTTCTTGCAGGTACGCATCTACACCAACAAATAGGAGATCGTGAGCTTGGAAGCCAAAGAGTCAAAGTCGACATCAAGGGTATTAGCATCAGAGAGAGGTAGGAGATCTATCCTCCTTTGTATTTTCTAGTATGAATTAGGAAATATTGCATGTAGTTGTTTTTTGTCATTTCTAGATCCTCCCATAGGACAAGAGGGATCGTTTCTCTCTGCAGAAAGGATTTCATGCACAACAAGTGGGGATATTACTAGAATCCCACTTTTAAGTTCCATATTTCGCTTCAAGTAGTTATAGAACGAGAGATAGCTCGACATTTATTGGGAGGTTAGTCTTCAATTTCTCATATATTTCAATTTGTTTGTTAAAGCATCAAACCAAACAAAAAATATTGGTCTTAGTTACCATGAAAAAAGTTAATGTGTGAATTTTGTTAAAGCTCTTTAATCTACTGTAACTTTATTCCTGGTCGTACTCAAAGTGAATGTGTCAAATTCAACAAATGTAATACTAAAACACAAATCATAGACAAACCTATAATATTTGGAAAATATTGGAAAAGGGCTAATATATTTTTATTTATTTTAATATTTAAAAAATTATAATAATTTTATATTTTGGTGATATGAGATGTTTTGGGAACTAAGGATTTTGATTAGAAACTAAACGTTTTGATATCTATCTATAGTTACTAGTGATTTAATTTTTATAATTGTGCTAGTTATCATTTAGTTATTAAATTAGTAGTAAAACAATTGCCATTGCCTATTATTCATAAATATTAATGAACTTGTTTTTACAATTTAATTTAAATATTAATTTAATATTAAATCACAAATTATAGATCATCCCAACTCCATTTTGCTCTGCAAAAGAAAGCAATCTTGTTTAAAAGAGGAGGCCATTTTGAGAGATAACAATAAAAGTTTTGTTCCATATTCTCTTGCCTTCGCTGCCACCAACACAATTGCATTCAACTCTATATTAATTGCGTACAATGCTCACGAACTTTGTAGGAGACAAATGGTTATGAAAAACAAGTTTCTTAGAATTGACATCTCATTCAAATGAAACAAAGTTTCTCCATATCAATCTGAACTAAACATTGCCAAAGAAATAAAGCTATAAAACTTCATTACAGTCAATGAGGAAGGGTGCTCACTAAAAAACACCCATTTAGCACAACATTTTCACTTTCATTTCTATTTTTTATGAAGACTTTAATTGATCAATTCGCAGACACTCCAATTAGCTATATTTAAACTAAGTGTCAGGTAGCATCTACTACGTAGCACTTGTTTATTGTAGTGTTGACTTAAGTTTTATTTTTTATAACATCCTGATTTAAAATTGAATTGTGAAAATATATAATATAGGTAAGGTTTATTGGAAATGATTGAACAAAGTACAATAAAAAAGGGAAAAATATGAAGAAAATCAGCCAGGGAAAAATCAGTGTAATATGTAGAGTTGTTGCTTTTGTTTTTTAAATCCGCGAGTTTCTATGGTTACCTTGAAACGTAATGACAACTCCTTTTATTTTAAAAGAAAATTTTAATTATGGAGAAATCCATAGATTTGGTTTTAAAAAATTGATAATTAATTTACAAAAATATTTTTTAATTTTGAGAATTTGACTTTAAAATTAGTCAACCACCAATCAAAAATAAGAAATTCAAATTTTACAAATTCAAAAAATAAGTTTAAATTAAAAAAAGTTTATTTAATTTTACCAAACTTCAATAAACTTTGAAATAATTTTTAGAAATTTACAAAAATTAAAAATCAAAATATTTTCACTTAAACTTATTATAATATATTCCATTTAGAACCATATAATAATAAAGTAATTATGCAAACAAATATTCTTCTGGTTAGAAAAATAGAAGATAAAATATAAGATAAAAAGGAGCCAATAACGGAGGAGAATGGCTATTTTTTGGTGAAATGCCGAAATTTATGGTCGGGCAAATAATTTTAGGCATTGATTGATTAGAAAAAAATTTCATGCATGAGATATAATGATAATGCATTTAATATAAAAAAAAAATTAAGTTACGATCTTTATTCTTCAATGACTTATTCACATTTTTCTTTAGCTGAACTTTTCGAAAATCATTGAAGTGAAAATGTGGGTTTTGCTATTAATTTTGGCCATTTTTCACAATTGGATTTTATAAAAATAATTAAATTTTTAATTTCCTATTAACTTTTTTTTAATAATAAGAAAGATTGTTTATTAATTATTATTTATATTAATTGATTAAAGTTATGTATATAAATTATTTATATGAAAAATATGTATATTCTAGCTTCACCAAAATTGATCCACCCAATTTAAATTAATTGGTGTAAACCAGTAAATTTTACTGCTATTTTACTGCTTTTTGGGTCGTGGATTTAAACTTCATAGAGAAATGTTAAAGATAAATGCCAATTAAACTATTCCAAAGGAATAGAATGTCCAAACACCTTTTCAAACTATGAAAACAAAAATACAAATTATTTATTATTAAATGGATTTTAAAGTGAACCAAAATGCTTTTTCATAACTAGTAGTTAGGTGGAGAGGTTTTTACTTCAAAAGTTTTGTGGTTTAATCTTGGTTAAGACTATAGACTATGTATTTGTGGTTCAATCTTGGTTAGGACTATAGATTATGTGTGTGAGAGCTATTAAAATTATATATGTTTGAAAATGACTACAAACATAATTTTTTTGGTTAAAAAATAATTAGATGAAAAACAAAGATATAGAATACAGTACAATGGCTCCCATAAATAGTAGTTCAATTTTGGCTAGGACTATAGACTATGTATACTTGAGGGCTGCTAAAATTATATGCTTGATAACTGCTACAGGATGAAAAACAAAGATACAGAATACAGCTGAATGTCAAGATTAACAATGGCTCCCATGAATCATGACCACAGGAAATGGAATACAGCTGAATGTCAAAAAAAGGTAACAGGATGAAAAGCAAGGAAATGGAATACAGCTGAATGTCAAGATTAACAATGGCTGCCATGATTCATGACCACTGATTAATCAGAGGAGTTTTAGGGATAGTTTTCCATGGACATTTTCTGAAGAGAAAACAAAGTCGACAATGGCAAGATCATTGCTCACCAGTTCTGTAAGATTTTCTAACTTTTGTTTCATGCACTCATCCATTACCAAACGCGCATCTTCAAAATCATCCACGCAGGAGGAAGGGTTAGTGAGTGCCGCGCTGAGCCATGTCCTCAAATTGTCCATGCTCTGCTTCCAATCATCCTCTCCCAACACCGAAACCGAAGAGTTAAGCTGATCCACTGTATCATCTAACACTTCCGTGCAATCCTCAAGGGCAATCAGGGTCTGGTTTTCTGCTGATTTCGTCAGTTCCGCGACAAAATCGTTAACCCTAATGGCCTCGTCAAGGCTAACCTTCACTGCAATTCTTGCAAGCTCGCTCATGTTTGCCTCCAAAAACCCCGGACAGGACAACAAAGTCGTAATACAGAGGTTGTAATACAAAGTTGCGTTGCAGACATTTTCGATGAGGTCTAAGGATTGAATCGAATTAGGGCCAATTTTTGGACCATTGGTGTCTGCCAGTTGAATGCCCGCATAAATTACAGCAACCAGAAAAACGGTTGAACACATCACAGTGAGAAGGGCTGTACTTTTCCTCCCGTGTCTCTTTGCTTCATGGCTTGGTGGAGGACCGGAAGGAACAATTCTGTAGCAGCCCCTGTAAGAATCCATATCACAGGCTGGCATAAACCAAACAGAGATTGCATTCCTGAATTGTTTTGGGTCTGTTTCTTTCCTTATATAAGATGAGATTTACAGAGGCGCACTGTCCAAGTAAAGATGGAACAGTGGGGTTACATATATACGAACGAATTCTTTGCTCTAAGGCAATGCAAAGTATAATCATGGCGTGCTGTGAAAACATATCAATGTTGGCCGTTTATTTTCAATGGTATGTTATAGTGCTGTTGGTGAATAAAATGTAATTTAAACATACTCTGTGATTCCTGTGATACACGGCATCCTGATATCACATCGACAATTTGGTTACTTTTGGAAAATCTTAGCGTAATCCAAGCCTTAAACGATAACGTGTTTGCTCCTACACGTTATATTAGAGAGCTCAATGTCTAAATACTAAGTCTCGAGTTACATGT
This sequence comes from Pinus taeda, assembly GCA_000404065.3. Classification (NCBI taxonomy): domain Eukaryota; kingdom Viridiplantae; phylum Streptophyta; class Pinopsida; order Pinales; family Pinaceae; genus Pinus; species Pinus taeda. Next base: position 179,960 of record APFE031213683.1, read on the forward strand.
ATATCATTATTTATTTATTTTAATTTTTAAGATAAGATAAGATCAGATCTGATTTTAGAGATAGCTTTTAGATAGCTTTTAGGTTAGAGGAAAGACAGTGACTAGGACTTGCTTTCATATTGCTTGTATCCTCTTACACTACGGCGTATGAGTGACAACTCCAAAGATTTGAACACGGATAGGACCACTGCAAATCGATTCCAAACACCAAAACTCCAAAGACCGAGTTGGTGATGGCACTTGCTTTCATATTGCTTGTACCTTTCTACACTACGGGCGTATGGGTGACACCTCCGAAGATTTGAACACAGGTGGGACTACTGCAAATCGATTCCAGTATATTGGACAAAGGAGTTAAACAAGAAGGAAATTCAATACACAAGGCTTATCTCTAGGAATCCTATGCAGCGAAAATTAGAGTGAAACGGATTAAGCAGAGATGGAGGATGAAATGCAAAGAAACATAGTGTGCACTTTAAGGATTTAATTTCTATGTCCATACAAGCGTTATACATCAATATTTGATTTCAACAAATCCATACATTCATGAGAAAAACATCCAGCAACTACTTATGAGATACTCTGAGAGGAAAATGGAACATATATGAAAGTAACATAGCAAGAACACATACTACAAACTCGGGTGAGCCAAAATTGCCAAAAACTTGTATTAATCTTCGACAGAGCAATAATCCATCAACAATGCACAACACTTCTCTATTGGAAAGCAAAAATTCACACAAGTTTTAAACCCTCTTAAAATATCATCTAACTGTCTTTATAGGGCCTCTAAAGGTGAACCCTTTACAAAAATATTCTTTCTTTATTTTATTCATAGAGGCATCATGTCAAAATTAAGCGTGCTCCACATAACAATTGTTTGTAACAGAAAATGTAGTTGGCTGAGAAGTAAAATATTTACATAGAAGCAAAAATGAAAGTGTCATGATCACCACAATCTGTAATATCTTCAGTTTTGTTGGGCGGGAGGTGGAGGCTTCATCGTGGTGTCAATGATCTTGAGCATGGGTGGATCAATGAATTGTTGACATCTCTGCCATAATACTGGATTTAAGTGAGGAGACTGGAAGAAAAACGGATATGATATTTTCAGATTTGTTAAGTCTGAATAGTCCAGTGTGGCGTTGAATAACATTTTTACCAACCCAAGCAATTGGAAGTCCTTTTTGAGAGAATTTACCACTATTATGCCCTTTAGAGTGGCAGTCTTCTGGCGCGAGGAGTTTACTCTGCTTTTGGCCTCTACCAGTCATTGTTTGTATTGATCCCAAGGGTTTAGTTCACCCAATTCCCAACAACTGGGCAATCCTGCCCTTATCAATGATTCACATTCCTCATTGAACGCAAATACCTTCCTTGCCATTACCTCCAAGCATTCTTCAGCTTTGACCTTGGCTTCCTCCTTTCAGATCATCTTAGTCATCTCCATGATGGCACCCACTCCATCTACTACATCAATAGGCCTCAGTTCACTGAGTGACCTCTCATTTCGAAACCTAATGAACCCTTAGGTAATCCAGGAATTCTTTATTCCATCCTCCTTAGCTAATAGGATGAAGTAGTCAAAGTATTTAACCACTATTTTCTACTCATGCATCATGGGTATGAATTCTCAGTTCCTCCCCATTTCTTTAATGATTTCATCCCACACCATTTGTTTAGCCTGCAACAGTGACATGTTCCCTTTCAACTTACTCTTTAGCTCTAAGATCTCTTGTTTAGCTTCCTGTAGGTCCTTGCTGAGGATCTCAACATTAAGCATGTTGACCTCTACTTGTTTATCCTTTTGGGCTAAGCTTTTATGGGCAGTCTATGGATCTCTTTGTACTCTTTTCAGTTCCCCATCTAAAAGCTGAATTTTAGTAAGGGTCTTGGTAATCTATTCAGTAGGGTTATGGGGATCCTCAAGAACGATGATTGTACATATATGTGAGTCAATCTTATGTTGCAACTCAGCTATTTGCTGCTTAAGTTTTACAACCTCGTTGTTCCTTTCAATGATCTTGTTGGCTAGGATCAATTTTTCTGCTTTTACCTGTGCCACCTCCTTGGATTGGACATGCTCACTTCCTAATATATTTAGCTTATGCCTTAGCTCATGAATCTATGTTTGAGAACTCTTGAGTAGGGCCTCAAAAGTTGACATGTCCTCGAAATTCACCCCAAGTTTTACCACCGGCTCCTTGAAGCTTTCATTTTGTATGTGAAGGACATGGGAGTTGGCTTTCTCTTGCTTCAGCCTATTTGCAATTTTCTCCAGTAGTGTTTCTACCTTTCTAATGGTCAAGGCATTCCTATTTAGCTCATTTTGCAACATTTCCCCAACCTTTCTATGGAAATGGATTTTGTCTGGGAAGGGAACACTTGCCAAATCCAAAGACACATCCAGAGTTTTGAATTGTGAACTTGAAGGCAAAGGTTGGGCTCGAGGATGCTACAAGGAGAATTTGATTTGGTTCCTCTCTAAATCCATTGTAGTCAACAGCATGGTGTGATTTGTTTGATCAAATTAGTGCTCAAATTCAAAGTGTGCGACAGAGCTCAAAACCTGAACGATTGGATAGATCTCGGTGATCTGAATCCAATGCAATTTCTTTCACTCAACTAATATTGTATGCTCCCAATATTAAGTTCTGATTGAATTGGCAAACAGACAAAGTTTTGGCAAATGGATAGGTGACTGCGTATTTTTGGGCCAGTGGCAGGATGCCACATGGCCTCATCTGATTGGTTGGAAAGTTAAAAAAAATTGTTTCCAGAAATTATCCAATTTGCTCCAAGGTCGATTTTTTAATTATTTTATTAATGACTGGGTTATTAGGTGGCCAATGGTGAAGAGCCACATGGACCAACTAGAGGTGGCCACGTGGCCTGCAAATGGCACGTTAAAATTTTGCTAAGGGTGGAATGGAGACCATGGGGTTCGAACCCACAACCTCCTTAACCAAGTGACAAGCCTCCACCAAGTGCGCTAAACATGTTCCTTGTTAACCATATTGAAAACCCCACTTATAAACATTAATAACGCATATATGGAGGAGGGGCTTGTTAGCCTCCTGCTACAGCAGGTTACTCATATTTCATGATTGACATTTTTACAAGCCAAATATGTCATACTGTGCATGTTGCAATGCTCCATATTTGCTAAAGAAAGAGGCCAGGAAAATGTGCCAGTCTAAATTCAACTGCTGCATTCCAATTTTGAAGAGTTATACCATTTTTGTAGTATTTTCAGTTAAAGGGATGTCCAAACAGCTTAATCTTCGTCTCCCTAGGTTTCAATTTCCTGTTTTAGAATATAGAGAATAAATGGTCTGTCCAAACAGCTTAATCTTGACAGATTTTAGATAGGTAGAGAATCAAGGGTGCTCAACAGCTTAATCTGAGCCCCTGGAAGAAATAAGTGTAGATATAGATAGGAGAAAAGTGCAAAAGAAAAAAGTTGAAAAGCTGGGTTTGCAAGTCTAAGTGCACCCAAACCAAAAGAAAAAAAAATGTTAGGTAAGTAGGCTGGGTAGCTAGTTTTGAGGTTGCAGAATGTTGATTTGTGGTCAATTTCATGTTTTCGAGTATCATATCTACTCAGGTCACAGTCATCAGGCAGTTTCATATGGAGGAGCTCAAATCAGGCATGACTAACTTCCCTTTCTTCTTCTTCCCTAAATCATTTACTAATTTCCCCAAAAGAGGTCAAGATCTGCTTGATATCTCTTAATTTCATCATTTTCCATATCATTTGCCTTGGTAAATATCTACTTTACTCAAGGAGGGACCATGCTTTCTCTACAAAGTTTTATATCCCCATTAAAGCCTAAGATCTTCGTGACTTAGTGCCTTCTTGTCATTTCCATATTAACTACTAACATTATTATTTAAACTCCCTATATATTTCCCCATCCCCCTACTAAAACTATGGTAATAGTCCCCTTATGTAAATATCCCCTTCCTCTGGTTGAAATATAACCATAAATATCTCCTTGGGAATTACTAAGTCACCTGGATCTTAGTAAGAACCCTCATCCCTGCATAATTCTCCCTCCAAGGTGTTTGGACTCCTTCCAAAACACAAAAAACCCCCTTCAAAATCCATTAACAAACCCCCCGTGCATTGCATTTTGGAAATTATTAAGGTTTGATTAATAATTAAACAAAGCGCTGAAACATCACACCATTTCCTAAAAGTTTAAACCCACCCGCGCTGCGAAAAATTAACGCACGCGCTGTTCTGCTAAACCCCGCGCACCTTCTCCTCCTGTCCACCGTCGGATCGCCTCCCCCAGATTCGACGACTCTTATACATATCGGGCGCCCTCTTGTGTTGGTGTGTTAGCACCTGATGTCCGACGGTTTTACTGTCGTACATCGGGACAGATGGCGGAATTCGATTGCATCGGGCCGCCCCTGACCAATACCGCCTCCATACCAAAGGTGGTCCGATGCATACCAAAACCGCCCTCCCCTCGCGTAACAGGAGCGTCGCGCCACCCCGCCACCTCGCCTCCACCTCACCCCTCCCTCCCTGTGCCTGGCCCACGTCACTTGCCACCGTGTCCCGCCACGTCATCACCGTCGTGCTGCCACATCACCTTGTTGATGCCAGCATGTTGACATCACATCCGTACAAGAGGGTCCCACTGCTGATGTCATGCTGACGTCATGTTGACATCATCCGTCGTACTGCTGACGTCAGCAGCTTAAAAAACAGAAAAACGCGCAAGCGCAAAAATCAAGCTTCGGAGCTCCGGAATGAAAAACAGAGGCAGTTTTCGATGCCATATTGGAGAATCTTTAGGGAATCTTTTGATTCCTCGGCCAATTTTTCACCGAAAAGGCCCGAAAAAACCTGATTTTGCAGTTTTGAACGCATCAGAAGACAGAGAGAGACCAGGTTCAGAGGTTAAAGAGTATCAGATCAAATATGCATCCAAAAACCATATCAAAGAGTATCAGGAAGCGGCGGAGAGTATCAATGTAGCGGCAAAGTGTAACAGGAAAAATCTTTCAGCGGCCCGAAGCAGGTGAAAATTAAAAACCCTCAGGAAAAGTCAAAGAAAACGATGGAGCCATTTAAAGTTTTCAAATCTCAGTAACTGCACATTAACTCTCATAAAGATCGGTGGATCAAAACTCAATGCACAGTTATTTTAGAACCACTGCACCAAGTCACAGAGGACACCACATCAACTCAGTTTGATCCAGCTGCCTCACAGAGGACACCACATCAACTCAGTTTGATCCAGCTGCCTCTGGCGCAGCCCAAAGGACTTACTTGCATTTCATAGAAAATTCTAGGGGCAAATGTTCGCCCTTTGGCAAAATTAAGGGGTTTTAAATTTTTAATGGGCAAATATTTTGTATCATAGTACATTTTTACAAATCACCTCAAATAGCCCACCTTATTTTAAGGGAGAGGGTAAAAAAGATAAATTTAGCCCTTGAAATTAGGAGTTACAACCTTCCATTCGCCCATTTTCAAGAATAGGTTTTATTTAAGTGAATCTTATGGCCCAAATACCATATTTATAAAAGAGGTATCGTAGATTAATAAAAATATAAATAAATGAGAAGTATGGTAAATAAATAAAACATTTTTTATATTAGCTCCATAAGTCACCTTATATACATACAAGGGTGTAAACAAATAAAAATATAAGTAAAGTGGAGGTATGGTAAATAAATAAAACATTTTTTTATACTTACTCAAAAGGTATGGTAAATAAATAAAAATATAAATAAACTAGACGTATGGTAAATAAATAAAACCTCTTTTTATATTTAGTCCATAACCCTCGTTTATTTATGAAGGCTCAAGAAAAAGAGGTTTTATTTAAGTAATCCTATGGGCCAAATACCATATTTGTAAAAGAGGTATGGTAAATTAATAAAAATATAAATAAACGAGAGGTATGGTAAACAAATAAAACATTTTTTTATATTTACTCCATAAGTCACCTTATTTACGAACACTCAAAAAATGGGTTATATTTAGGTGAAACCTATGGGAAAATGCTATGGGACAA
>APFE031213683.1:186356-217998 GCA_000404065.3 Pinus taeda
TTACAAGATTTAATAATTGAGTAAAATATCGCCATGCCTGGTGAGAGATTCGCCAAAAAATTATATATACATATTATATTATTGATAAAATCGCCTTCCATTTTTCCCATATACCATGGAGATTCGCCCATTTATTATACTTATAAATTTGGGGGGGTTCTTAAAATTTTCCCTGTTGCATTTAATTCCAGCAACAATTAGGTTTTAGAAAGCTTTCCCACAGAGCTATTTAGGTCAGTTGTAATAAATACTTTCAGATATTTTACCTATATATACCACCCTGAAAAATGTAATAGAGGTTGGTTGGTTGGTTGATCTTGGTTGTTTGATTTCTATAATCAAAGATTGCTTGAGAGTTCGAAGAATGAACTGTGCACTATGTTAACTTGGCTAAGGAGTGATTGTGGAATTCCTGTGCTTCTACATGGCTCAATAAGTGTTCCTTAACTCTGTTTAGTTTCTTATGTTTGTTTATCATCTATGTTCCATCACCTAAAATTACAGAAAGAAAGAATAGTTTAGGATTTGCTTGGCAGCACCCTATGCTCAATTTCTGTGATTTCTGCATGTTTTCATCAGGAACAACTATGAATATGCATACATAAATTATCATGTTTACACTGTTTTCTTTCACATATGGATGTTAATTTAGGAATTCTTAACTGCTCCTAGATAACCATTCATTCACCTCCTTTCTCTGTCAGCTAATGAAAGATTCTTAATTGCCTTTCGTCCCTGAATTTCATCCCATCTTTAAGCAAATTGGTATTGTTTCATGTATAGCTATCCTGCTCTATAATCCTCTTGTGACCAAGAAAACGCAATAGCAAGCCTTACTCAATGACTCCATGCCCAATGGTTTGAAACTTATCATACTATCCCTTGCCTCTCTGCTTGAATACAACTTCCTTCCATTCAAACTCCATCCAAACATTAAACAAAACCCACTGAACCCAATAGCTAGCCTAAAATGATCATCAACAAAGCTAAATCAGTAAGAGAGAGCCCTCTCTGATTGCAGGTGGGCTAGAACCTGCAATCCAAAGATTGGTTTGTGGTTACCTCGGCCGTATCTCTTCAGGAGCTTAGGGACAACCTGAGTGATAACATAATGGCGACTCCACTGGGGACCTCCTTAGATAATCTCACAAAACCAGTCTGAAGCTCCGTAGAGGAAGAAACCGACCTTTCAAAAATCTCGGTGGACCTGTGGTCTTAGAAAAATTCCCAAAAAACAGATAAGAAACTGGCTCCTAAAAATCAAACGCGTCATACAAGATCAAATCCTGATCCAAATCACCGAGCTGCTTTTGAAAATCCGAATTTAATCCCTAAGATCATTAGAAAACAAAAGCAACAAGAAGGCCCCACCGCCTCTAGTCCTGAAACAGTCCAACCAAGCAGTGTTCCAACCCCTGTCAAAGTCCTATTTCGATCAACCCCAAGTTCCCCTAGTTCATCATCCCCTTCTCCAAGTAGGTCTTCTACACCTCCATCCTTTACTCATACTATCACTACTACTCCTTCTACCCCGGCTGTTCCTGTTATCCCAGTCGCCCCAGTTTTTCCACTTATCCCTGTCAACATGGCTAACAGATATGCACCTTTACACCTGCCTGCAAATCTCGGGGCTATGCCTCAGGATTATCAGACTAAAATAACATACTTTGATGGCACAAGTGCCTGCATAGCTCTCCAGCACGCAAAGAAAATGCAGGATTACTTTGAGAGCTATGAAATTGACGATGATAGCGTTAGAATGAAAATATTTGTTCAAAGTCTAACAGGAAACGTTAGGACTTGGTTCAGAGCACTCCCGGCCAATTCCATAGTAGACCCAGAAGCCTTATACCAGTCGTTTATCAACAGATGGGAGAAAAAGAAAGACCCCCTGCACATACTATCTGAATATGGCAACATCAAAAGAGGACCTCAAGAGACTGTCTTGGACTATTGTGCAAGATTTAACAATGTTTATAATGCAATACCACAAAACTTGAGACCTCCACCCGACCTTGCTTTGTACAAATTCCCTGATGGTTTTGATGCCAAAATGGCTTATCAATTAAGGGAAAGAGCCCCCCAAAGCCTTGCAGAAATGCAAAATGTTTATGTTAGTGTGGAGGGAAATCTAATTGCCAAAAGGAACAGAGCCAGAACTAAGAGAAGAACTACCTTCAAGGAAGAACCCTCAGCTTTCGACCAGAAACTAGATGCTATTATCAGTGGCATCCATAGGCTGGGAGACAGAGTAGAGAATGTTGAGAGGAAAACATCATGGGAGGGACAACAACCCAATGCTGTAAGGAACCCAAATTTTAGAAAAACCCAAAACCCAAACGCTGGAAGGGCTAGTCCCGACCATGATATTAGGCCTCCTTTCCAAGAAAACTATGCAGAGGCATCCACATCCAGTGAGCCAACGGATGAGACTCACATGAATTTGTTAGATTCAAAAAATGAGCAACATACTTTTCTCACTCAAGAAGACCAAGACCATCATGACATAAACCAATTTCAAACGAAGTCTGGTGAGTCTTTTGATTTCAAACAAGGTTATGATACTGTTGTATATGAGGTGCACAAACAATATAAGTTGAGAACAAGGACCATCGATGTCCCGGCACCCAACAAAGCAAAGGACAGCAAACAGCTCAACAAAATTAAAGACCAAGTCACCATAACTCAACCAGCTGATAGCTCTGTCCCAAACCCGTGCCAAGTGACTGTAGAAGACATAACAGACATGCAGCCTCCTATTACTCAACCTCTTCCTCCTTCTTCCTCGAGTGAAAATTTAAACAACAATCCTAAAAGCTTTCCCAAAGCAGACATACTACAACTTGTCATTCATCATAATGCTGACATTCAAAAAGAAAACACCTTTGACAAGGAAAAAACTGTTACTGCTAATGCAAGGATTCCATTGGAGAAACCATTTAACTTAGAAACAGAGATTGGAAAACTTAAAATATCTATTCCCCTCTCTGAACTTGCCAAGCATGATGTCTATAGGCAACAAATTCAAAGGTCACTTCAAATGCCACAGGTCAGGGATGATGTAAATGTTTTAGATGATACCCCTGAGCTGTTGTTTGGTCCGGAAGTTAACGGAAAATCAACATATGGACCTGTTCCACCCTTTTATGTCAGCTTGCACATACATGACAAAATATTGCATAATCCTATGTTTGACTTAGGTGCCTCACATAACCTTATGCCCAAAGCTGTAATGGAAAAGTTAAACCTTGATGTCACAAGACCTTACAAAGATCTATACTCCTTTGACTCAAGTCAGGTCAAGTGCTTAGGCTTAATCAAAGACCTTTGTGTGTCTTTAGTCCAATTTCCCAACAAGACAATCCTAATGGACATAGTAGTTGCTGATGTTCCCACAAAGTATGGTATGCTCCTATCGAGATCATGGGGAGTAAAACTGCAAGGATCCCTTCAACTTGACCTCTCTTATGCCACTATATCTATCTTTGGGCAACCAAAGAGACTGTACAGGGAAACACTGATGAAGTACATGGTAAGTAGTGAGGAAAAGTCCCAAAATTTTCCAATTTACTCGATCCATTCTGATATGGATTCTTTTATTTTATTTAATGATGACACAATTCCCCCAACTGATAAGAAGCCTTTAGCCTTAGAGCAAGAAACACGCATCAATGAGGAATCAGTTGCCAATACCCATGAAATTGTCGCAAAAGTCGAGGCAACCAACAAGCAAGAAGAACATCCCGAAACAGAAATTGTAAGTCTGCCCAATCCTCAAATAACTGAAACTCATAATACAAATCACAAAAAAGAAATTACATGGTATCTAGAGTTTGATAGTTCTGTCAATAAGTTAGAAGCAGGGGCAGGCGTATGGATTCACAATACACATGATAATCACGCAGAAGGCCATGCCTATAGATTAAATTTCCGATGTACTAACAACATGGCAGAGTATGAGGCTGTCCTCTTAGGCCTTAAATTGCTCAAAGCCCTAGGAGCTGCAAAAGTGTCCATTCTAGGTGACTTCGATTTAATCATACAACAAATGAAAGGTAACTTTGTTACCAATGACAACAGAATGAGAGCTTATAGGACTGCTGCCATAGAAATACTCAAGTCTTTCAATGAATCCAAGCTTGCCAAAATTTCAAGAGACCATAATATTCATGCTCACAGTCTAGCAACCTTTGCTAGCACATGCAAGCTTCCCTTTGAACCAAACCACCATTTCACTGTTGAGCTAAAACATAGACCCTCAGTCCCTAACAATGTTAAAGATTGGCAAGTGTTTCAAGATGATGCCCAGATTAATAATTTCCTCACTCTTGAGGGCGAATTTTCAAATACAAACATTGACATGGATGCCATGAACGATTCCCAACAGCTAACAGAAGAAAATCAGTAGGCTGTAACAACTGCAACAACTAAACAGATCCTTAACCCAACAGTTTTGGACAACGAAAACATACAGGAGCTGAAAAATATACATTTAGAAGAAACAGCTAAAACCGAGGATGAGTTCATTGACCTAAAGGATAACTTTTTGCCTGCTAGACTAACTCCGTTAGAAGACATGTTTGATAATAATGATGTGCCCAAGAAACCAAAAATGGAGCCTATAAATGCAGTTATTGAAGAACATAACATAGGAACAGTAGACAAGCCCAAAGTGATTAAATTATCCAAAAATTTGCCTCTTGATCAAAAACCAAAATATGTGGATTTGTTTAAATAATTCCAAGATGTATTTGCTTGGAGTCATGAGGACTTGAAGTCCTATGACACCTCAGTAATTCAACACACCATTCCCTTAAAACCAAATCAAAAACCGTTCAAATAGAAACTTAGAATAATCAATTCCATGCTTCTTCCTCTCATTGAAAAAGAAATAAAGAAAATGTTTGAAGCAGGTACCATTGCACCCATCAGATTTTCTGAATGGGTATCTAATTTAGTTCCCACAAGAAAAAAACAGGGGAGATCAGACTGTGTGTAGACTTGAGAAATTTAAACCAAGTCTCTCTAAAAGACCACTACCCTTTGCCCAAAATAGACCATATCTTACAAAGAGTAATGGGTTCCTCTAGAATCTCTTTACTAGATGGATTTTCAGGATTTAATCAAATACTTGTTCACCCGGATGACTAAGACAAAACAGCCTTTACCACACCGTGGGGAACATTTAAATATGTCAAAATGCCTTTCGGGTTGAAGAATGCTAGGGCTACCTTTCAAAGGGCAATGGATATTGCATTTTTCAAGGAGATACATGATTTCCTTGTTGTTTACCTGGATGATCTAATCCCTTTCTCCAAATCTAACCAAGAGAACCTTAAGCATCTAAGGAAAATTTTCATGACATGCAGAAAATATGACATTTCCTTGAATCCGAAGAAGTCCCTGTTTGCCCTTGAGGAAGGCAAGCTTCTAGGCCATATCATATCAAAAGATGGGATTAGAATTGACCCTGAAAGAATTCAACCTATCCTCCAAATCCTATATCCAAGAAACATAAAAGAGCTGCAAGCATTCCTTGGAAAGATCAATTTCCTAAGGAGATTTATCCCAAATCTAGTTGAGCTAATAAGGTTATTGAGCAATATGTTAAAGAAGGATGCAAAGGTAAAATGGTCTCTTGAAACCAAGCAAGCTTTTGAGAGTATCCAAACTGCCTTGACTCAAATGCCTGTCCTCACCAGTCCACAATTCGATAAAGATTTTATCATTTTTTCTTTTGCATCTGAGCACACCATAGCCGCTGTCCTTTTGCAAAAGGATGATCAAGGTAATGAAAATCCAATAGCTTTCTTCAGCCGAGCTTTAAGAGATGCACCCTTGAAATATCAGATTATGGAAAAGTAGGCTTATGCCCTAGTTAAGGCCATCAAAGATTTTAGAATTTACATCTTATACTCCCATGTGATTGCCTATGTCCCAAACTCTGTTGTAAAAGATATATTAACTCAAGAGGGACTAGAAGGCAAAAGAAGAAAGTGGATTGCTAACATTCTTGAATAAAAGGACAGGGGTTAGCCAAACTAATGTCCGAAAAAAAATTCCAAGCCTTAAACATTAATCAACTGGACAATGAACCGGAGCTGGCGACTCCACAGATCAATGAAACCTTTCTGCAATCCCCATGGTATGCTGATATTTGCTTTGTATTGTTAAACCTGTGTGCTCCCCCAGGATTGTCCAGGACCAAGAAAAGATTTTTAAGGATGAAATCATCAAAGTTTTGTGTCATAGATGGTGCTTTGTTTTGGAAAAATCATGAAGGAATATTGCTTAATTGTTTGACTATGAATGAAACTAACAGCATCATGAAAGACTTCCATGCAGGGGACTGTGGAGGACACTTATATTGGAAGTCCATTGCTGACAAGATTTTAAGGGTTGGTTATTATTTGCCCTCTCTATTTGCAGATGTCAAGAAGTTTGTTGTTTCATGTCACAAATGCCAAATCTTTGAAGGGAAAAGAAAATTACAGCCTTTGCCCCTTAAGCCCATTTCAACCAAAAAACCTTTTCAACAATGGGCTCTTGACTTCATTGGAGAAATTCATCCCTCTTCCTCAGGCCAGCATAAGTGGATTTTAACAGCCACTGATTATTTCACTAAGTGAATTGAAGCCATCCCATGTAGACAAGCCAATGACTCCACCATTATCCAATTCCTTGAGAGCAATATCCTTTCCATATTTGGCTGCCCTAAGAAAATCATCACTAACAACGCTGCTGCCTTCAAATCCAAAAAGATGATCAACTTCTGCCATAAATTCCATATTACCTTGGGCCACTCTACAGCTTACTACCCTCAAGGTAATGGCTTGACTGAATCGTCCAATAAAAGCCTCATCAATATCATAAAGAAACTGCTAGAGGAAAACAAAAAGAACTGGCACAGGAAACTCACAAATGCTCTATGGGCAGATAGACTTTCAACCAAGAAATCCATTGGGATGAGCCCTTATGAGCTAGTATATGGCATGGAAACCAGATTTCCTTCATCGTTGGGCATTCCTACTATCAAATTGTTACAGGAGATTTAGGCTGAACCAAATGACATGAAGAGAAGAGTTAATCAAACCATTCATCTTCAGCAAACCAGAGAGCAACTCTATGACAGAGCTCAAATGCTGCAAGAGAAACTCAAAAAGATGTTTGACAAGAAAGGTAAAGCAGAGGATTTCTGGGTTGGCAACAAAGTTCTAAGGTGGGACTCACGAAGAGAGGACAAAGGCAAACATGCAAAATTCGATTTTCTATGGAAAGGTCCATACATTATCAACATTGTGCAAGGAAATAACACTTATTTCCTCAAATCTTTAGAGGGAAGCACAGCTGAAGAAGGCCCTGTTAATGGCCGAATGTTAAAACACTACCATGATCCCTTTTGATTAAGAAAGAACATGCCGTGTTATTTTCTGTACATAAATGTTTGTATATATCAACACTTTATTTTGTATTGTAACAGTCTGGATGTTGAAGCACGCAGAAGAAAGCAGGCAGTGCTTCATAATTCACTAGCAAATCAGTCGAGGGAAAGTGTTGTTTGTGGTCCAAAAGTTCAAATCAATCTAACAGTTAGCACTAAGAAGTTTCAAAGCACAGAAACAACAGAAGATTAAGGCAATTTGACCTGCTGTTCTTGGCTTTTCACAAGGAGAAGCCATCCCCAAGTGGAGCCACTGTTAGCCTCCTGCTGCAGCAGGTTACTCTTATTTCATGATTGACATTTTTACAAGCCAAATATGTCATACTGTGCATGCTACAATGCTCCATATTTGCTAAAGAAAGAGGCCAGGAAAATGTGCCAGTCTAAATTCAACTGTTGCATTCCAATTTTGAAGAGTTATACCATTTTTGTAGTATTTTCAGTTAAAGGGATGTCCAAACAGCTTAATCTTGGTCTCCCTAGGTTTCAATTTCCTGTTTTAGAATATAGAGAATAAATGGTCTGTCCAAACAGCTTAATCTTGATAGATTTTAGATAGGTAGAGAAGCAAGGGTGCTCAACAGCTTAATCTGAGCCCCTGGAAGAAATAAGTGTAGATATAGATAGGAGAAAAGTGCAAAAGAAAAAATTTGAAAAGCTGGGTCTGCAAGTCTAAGTGCACCCAAACCAAAAGAAGAAAAAATGTTAGGTAAGTAGGCTAGGTAGCTAGTTTTGAGGTTGCAGAATGTTGATTTGTGGTCAATTTCATGTTTTCAAGTATCATCTCTACTCAGGTCACAGTCATCAGGCAGTTTCATATGGAGGAGCTCAAATCAGGCATGACTAACTTCCCTTTCTTCCTCTTCCCTAAATCATTTACTAATTTCCCCAAAAGAGGTCAAGATCTGCTTGATATCTCTTAATTTCATCATTTTCCATATCATTTGCCTTGGTAAAGATCTGCTTTACTCAAGGAGGGACCATGTTTTCTCTACAAAGTTTTATATCCCCATTAAAGCCTAAGATCTTTGTGACTTAGCGCCTTCTTTTCATTTCCATATTAACTATTGACATTATTATTTAAACTCCTTATATATTTCCCCATCCCCCTACTAAAACTATGGTAATAGTCCCCTTATGTAAATATCCCCTTCCTCTGGTTGAAATATAACCATAAATATCTCCTTGGGAATTACTAAGTCACCTGGATCTTAGTAAGAACCCTCATCCCTGCATAATTCTCCCTCCAAGGTGTTTGGACTCCTTCCAAAACACAAAAAACCCCCTTCAAAATCCATTAACAAACCCCCCGCGCATTGCATTTTGGAAATTATTAAGGTTTGATTAATAATTAAACAAAGCGCTGAAACATCACACCATTTCCTAAAAGTTTAAACCCACCCGCGCTGCGAAAAATTAAAAAATTAACGCGCGCGCTGTTCTGCTAAACCCCGCGCACCTTCTCCTCCTGTCCACCGTTGGATCGCCTCCCCCAGATCCGACGGCTCTTATACATATCGGGCACCCTCTTGTGTTGGTGCGTTAGCAACCGATGTCCGACAGTTTTACCGTCGTACACCAGGGCAAATGGCGGCATCCGATTGCATCGGGCCGCCCCTGACCAATACCACCTCTGTACCAAAGGCGATCTGATGCATACCAAAACTGCCCTCCCCTCTCGTAACAGGAGCGTCGTGTCACCCCGCCACGTCGCCTCTACCTCACCCCTCCCTGCCTGTGCCTGGCCCACATCACCAGCCACCGTGTCTCGCCACGTCACCTTGCTGATGTCAGCGTGCTGACATCACATTCGTACAAGAGGGTCCCACTGCTGACGTCATCTGCCGTACCGCTGACGTCTTGCTAACATCAGCAGCTTAAAAAACGGAAAAACGCGCAAGCACAAAAATCAAGCTTCGGAGCTCCGGAATGAAAAACAGAGGCAGTTTTCGATGCCATATTGGAGAATCTTTAGGGAATCTTTTGATTCCTCGGCCAATTTTGCACCGAAAAGGCCCGAAAAAGCCCGATTTTGCAGTTTTGAACGCATCAAAAGACAGAGAGAGACCAGGTTCAGAGGTTAAAGAGTATCAGATCAAATATGCAGCCAAAAACCATGTCAAAGAGTATCAGGAAGCAGTGGAGAGTATCAATGTAGCGGCAAAGTGTATTAGGAAAAATCTTTCAGTAGCCCGAAGTAGGTGAAAATTAAAGACCCTCCGGCAAAGTCAAAGAAAACGGTGGAGCCATTTAAAGTTTTCAAATCTCAGTGACTGCACATTAACTCTCATAAAGATCGGTGGATCAAAACTCAATGCACAATTATTACAAAACCACTGCACCAAGTCACAGAGGACACCACATCAACTCAGTTTGATTTAGCTTCCTCTGGCACAGCCCAAATGACTTACTTGCATTTAATTCCAGCAACAATTAGGTTTTAGAAAGCTTTCCCACAGACCTGTTTAGGTCAGTTGTAATAAATACTTTCAAATATTTTACCTATATATACCACCCTGAAAAATGTAATAGGGGTTGGTTGGTTGGTTGATCTTGGTTGTTTGATTTTTGCTCAAGCAAAGACTCGCACTGTATATGTGATAATTTCTATAATCAAAGATTGCTTGAGAGTTCGAAGAATGAACTGTGCATTGTGTTAACTTGGCTGAGGAGTGATTGTGGAATTCCTGTGCTTCTACATGGCTCAATAAGTGTTCCTTAACTCTGTTTAGTTTCTTATGTTCGTTTATCATCTATGTTCTATCACCTAAAATTACAGAAAGGAAGAATAGTTTAGGATTTGCTTGGCAACACCCTATGCTCAATTTCTGTGATTTCTGCATGTTTTCATCAGGAACAGCTATGAATATGCATACTTAAATGATCATGTTTACACTGTTTTCTTTCACATATGGATGTTAATTTAGGAATTATTAACTGCTCCTAGATAACCATTCATTCACCTCCTTTCTCCGTCAGCTAATGAAATATTCTTAATTGCCTTTCGTCCCTGACTTTCATCCCATCTTTAAGCAAATTGGTATTGTTTCATGTATAGCTATCCTGCTCTATAATCCTCTTGTGACCAAGAAAATGCAACAGCAAGCCTTACTCAATGACTCCATGCCCAATGGTTTGAAACTTATCATACTATCCCTTGCCTCTCTGCTTGAATACAACTTCCTTCCATTCAAACTCCATTTAAACATTAAGCAAAACCCACTGAGCCCAATAGCTAGCCTAAAATAATCATCAACAAAGCTAAATCAGTAAGAGAGAGCCATCTCTAATTGCAGGTGGGCTAGAACCTGCAATCCAAAGATTGGTTTGTGGTTACCTCGGTTGTATCCCTTCAGGAGCTTAGGGACAACCTGAGTGATAACAGGGCCAGCCCACGATCATCACATGCACCATAGACCAGGGGCGCACCTGGAGATAGGGGCTAGATAGAGCCCCCAAATTTCAGCACTTTTCGTAGTCGTATGGTTGCCATGCGACTAGGAATTGGGGGACTGGAGGCTTAATGGCACCCTTAATGGTCCTACAAATTTGTGTGTCGAGTGGTAATTGTGCTAGGTTAGTGTGTCAGTTCCACATTTGGGGCGCTCGAGCTAGGTTAGGCTAAATTGGAGGATGGTTAGCTGCAGATTTGGGAAATGAAGTAGTAATCATAACTTTCGCATTTTTTGGCCAAATGAGGTGCAAAAAGAACCAAAATAGGGGGTTTCTTTATTGTTCTAGAGCCATTGGAGACAATTGTTTTAGCATTTTGAGCTCTTTAACTTGATATAAACACACATTTTTTAGCATAATGGAAGAGGCCCAACATAGGAAGCTGGACCAAGAGATGTAGCCCCAAAGGAGTGAACTCCTTTGTCATTTGTTGATTTGTGTATGTTGTTATGGTAGTGATGTCTTCTTTATTTTTTACAAAACTGAGATAAAAATCATCTTTATGTGTTTAGTAAATTGATCCTCTACCCAAAATACATATAATTTACACTTGCAAAATTGTTTTAAAATTTTTTCAAGTTTATAAATTTAGATCAGGGTGTGATATAGGGCTAAATAAGATGCCATTTGTTGTTGCATCTCCTCCCTCACTTTCTAATTTCTTTCTTCAATGGCCTTTCCAACATGCTAGGATGATCATGTGACTAATGCACTTGTTGTTGTACCTAAAACAACTACCTGTGAAGAATATGAGGTAGTGGACTATGGCAGATCTTCCAATGAGACATGAAAACCTGGTTGGTCTTGACTTGTCTCCACTAGCCTAATTTCCAATTCTTCTTCCTCTGTTTCCTGAGTCTTATCATTTTTAGATGAGAGTGAATCTACCATCTTGGTATCTCAAATCTAGCCCACGGGTCACTTTTGTGCTTTGTCTTTAGGTGTCGACGTCTCAATCTCCATCTTTGTATCAAGAGGCCATGATTCAATGTTAGCTTTCAATTCCACCTCAGGTTTAGACTCATGTAAATAATTCGAAGCCTTTATCTTTTATCTCCTTTGAGTAATGACACCATGAGGGTCATAATGCCAGATCTCTCCTATGCCAAATTTCATCTCTTTGAGCAAGGCCTCAACTGCCTTGAAGGCTTGCTTGGAATTAACAACAAAAGGCCCCACAAGATTTCCCAAAATGAACATATGTCCCTTCTTTGCAAGGACAAAATGAAGTTGGTATGTATATAGACTTTGCCTAATGAATTCTAAAGAAAATATCCACGTAGGTATGAAAACAGATAAGCAGTGGGGGGAAGCTCACACCCATAAATTCTAATCTCTGTGTTATCTTCAAAAACATACCAATACCTACTCTACTATCCTTGCTCAGCTGGAGGAGCTCTTTATGCTAGGGGAGAACTCTGGGAAGACACACACCATGAGTGGATATGAATTGTGAATAGTTCTAAGAGTCAGGTCTTTTTCTACCAACAACATCCCAATCAAAGACTGAGTTTCTCTTCTTCTCATGAGAGACCAAGTTCAAGCCTAGACATTCAAATTCTTCAACATGAGAGTACACAAAAATATAAAACAACAAGGAGTAGTATCTGAAGTATGAAGTGGTGGAGAAGTGGTGCATTTGGAATTTGATGGCTTCAAACTAGTACGTTGGAATGTTAAGCACACAGTTAGGCTGCAGCATTTGCTTAAGGAATCCCAAGGTGGCTTTGTTGGCTATGTTGGCATCCTCTTCTCCAAACAGGTGAGTAATAATGGACAAGATAGGTTGGATGGGCTCTTCATAGAGGTTGATGGGGAAGTTGTCCGTAGTAGGCAAGGCTTCTAAACCAGGAGCCAAGATCATTTGCAAGAATGGTTGTTGCTCAATGACTGGGAGAGTAGAATAATAATACATCAGGGTGGTGTCAGTGACTATAGAGGGTCAGGGGGAGACGGGTACACCAATGCTCTCTGAATTAGCTTTGGGGTGATTTCTAGGATTTTTAGCCCTAGGAGGAAATAAAGTAGTTATTCTTGTCAATATAGTTTTCTACTAGCTAGGAGACAAACTCTGTGAAGTAATGCATAGAGGGTGCAATCTAGTAGTACAACCTTGAGCCCACCACTCGGAAAGGGTCCCCCCCCTAACATAGTTGTCAAACAAGTCAAAATAGAAGTCGACCAGGTTGTAGGAGAAGACTGGGTTTGCAATTGCGCTTCCAGGTCCATGAGGGGGTCAAGGCTTGACGAAGGCTTGGGCTTGTGAGTTTTTGGATCCCTTGGGGCTTTTGAGGGCTTTGAGGCTGTCATTTTCCGATTTAAATTGTTAACATGTGAAAAACATGACATATAGGTGAGTAGCTTACCTGGTCACTGTAGAGGGGGCTGAAAATGGCACTTGGATGAGATGCTTGGATGACAGGGTGCACAAATGGAATTCTTTGCAGGTTACAAGAGGGAGGAGCACCAGGAAGCCACTGAGAAATTTTTAAAATTTGAGTAGAGGAATCATTTTTATAAATAGTGGGGCCAACACTGGAGTGACATCAGGATGATGTCACGGAGGATGGACACAAGGTCATGATAGGATTTGGTGATGGCGGGTGGAGTGGTGGATAGGAGCGGGGGGGAGAGAACATGAGTTACCATTGAAAATTTGAAAATTTTCCTTTCTTCGTGAATCATAGCACCGACGGATGAAATCCACCCAGCAACATGGTCTCAACCCAGATTCGGAGGTTGAATAGCGGGAGGACAAACCTCTCCTCTGGCCCTTGGAATTAATCTGTGTCATTGGACCAAAATTTGAATAGCAAACTCTGGAGGGGCAGGGAATCCTAACATCTGGGCAAGTCGCTCCTCCATACTAGTTCCAAAAGGTAACAAGGCAGAGATGAGAGGCAATCTACCCAGAAGCTGTGTGATCTTTAACTAATGGGCCCCTCATCAGTGCTCTGGCTCCTTTCTCTTATCTTTTATCTTTACCTCTCATTTTCTGCTACATGTTGTAGGGGGAAGAGAGAGAAAAATTCTTTCAAGCCTTTGAAATCTCTCATTTTCCTTTGATTTTAAGTCTTCTCCCTTGTCAAATTTTAATGTTTAATATAGATGGTGGAGTAGTTACTTGGACGTGAACTGGAAGGTGGAGCTCTGCAACTTGATCGAGTTTTGACAATGGTGCCAAGTTTTACATTAGGGTTCCATGGCGGGACGTGCAGGGGGGAGTGCCACTCCCTTCTACAGTCAAGTAGTCACAAAGGGAGGCAAGGAAGCAGGATGAAAGTATTTCAAAAAACCATTGGAAAAGATTTCAGAAGCAAGAGGCAAGGAAACAGTGGGAAGAAATGAAATCTAGGATCAGGAAGGAAAGCAACAGGAAACAAGTAAAGACAAGGAGAAGGGAGGTAGTAGTAGGAAAATGCCTCCCATGAAAACTACGGGAGTCTACAAACCCAAATCAAGCATCATCCCCTGGGTCATATTGAGTGATCCACTGATTCAAGTGCACAGGGACCACATGAAGGAACATGCGATCATTTGCAAGTTCATGGCGTTATGGCCAATGGAGAGGGAATTATACATCTGGATCAGGAGTCATTGGAAGCCAAAGGGAGAAATACATTTACATCTGGGTTCCAAAGGCTTCTTCACAGTGGTGTTCGAGCCTAGAGAACAAAGATAGAGTATTTGAAGGGGGGCCTTACTTCTATGCTGCGGTAGGATCCTACATGTGGCCATGGATGATGAACTTTGTTCTGGAATGCGAAACATTTACATCAGTATCGGTTTGGATCAGACTATACTCATTACCCCTGGACTACTAGCAACCAAAATCCTTGAAAACCATAGGAAACAAGCTGGGGCATTTTCTGAAGATATCAGAGGCAACTCTAAAAGGTAAATATACCTCCTTCGCCCGAATATGTGTGGAAATGGATCTATCTGGAACTCTTTCAGAAGCAATAATTTTAGAGGTATATGATGAAGAATGGGTGAAAACAGTGGACTATGAGCACATGCCGTTCAGATGCCACAAATGTCATGAACACGGCCACCTATTCAGAGACTGCCTAACAATCAATATGGAAGGCAATGGGAAAACTCTGCGGACAAAGATCATGAGGGTTTTACCAAGGTTGGGGGCAAAGGGAAAGGGGGTAAATGATCACACAAGAATACTAGTGAAGACAAACAGACGTAACACAATAGTTTCAAAATCCTAGAGGAAGTGGAGGAGAGCGTGGAGATAGTCCAAGACATGGAGAACACACTTAAGGAGCAAGGCATGGAAGCTGAAATGGAGGACATCACAAAAAATAACCAACAAACAGAGGAAATGCAAAGCTACATGGAGATCACCAAGGACCAGGAGATGACTCCAAGTGAGGTAGGAACGGAGGACCAAGAACTATAGGAGATTCTAGACAGGGAAAATCTAGATCTAGAACATTTTCTGGAACAAGGAAAGAATAAAGGAGTGGAATCATTGCCAAAAGAAGACTATGATCAAGTCCAACAACTTTATTTATGGATGGCACAATCAAAGGGCACCGGTCTCAAAAGAAACCATGAAAGCTAGGAGCAAAGTGGGGTCAAAATGATGGAGAATCCATAGACACAATCTCCAAAGAACCCAGGGAGGAAAAGAGGAAGAAAAATACAGAATGAACTACTAAATGAATGTGGGAAACTATTGATTAACTCAGGTAAGATGAAAGATCTTACCAGCTATTCCTTTACCAACCTTTCTTAATGAAGCTCACAACCTACAATATTACAGGTTTAGGTAGTAGAAGGAAACGAAGGAATCTAAGTAACAGAATAAAAGAAGAAAAACCAGACATGGTCTTTATTCAGGAAACCAAATGCTCAATGGAAAAAATAAGAGAAATTCACAATAAGTGTTTAATCAAGTATGAGTATTTAGAAGCTAAATCCAGTAACTCTGCGGGTGGGATTCTCATGCTGTGGGATCCATAGAAATTTGGAATCCTGGATGTTGGAGCGTTGAGGAACTATCTTTCTTTGGTGTGTAGTCCTTTAGGTGACAAAGAGACTTACATGATAACAAATGTTTATGGACCTCAACAGCAAGCAGATAAACTCAAGCTTATTGCCTCCCTGGAAGGTCTTAGAGCACGACATCCCAGTATTCCTTGGATAGTTGTAGGTGATTTCAATATGATAAGATATTTTTCTAAAAAAAAGGAGGCACCAGATAGTTAGGCAAAGATTCTTAAGCTTTCCAAGATTTCATCATGAACATGGGACTAGCAGATATAGAGACAATAAATGGAACTAAATGGAACCTTCACTTGGAAAAATAGAAGGGGAGGGTCATCCCAAGTGGCGTCAAAACTTGATAGATTTATTGTTTCTGAGGATCTCCTCCTAACAGGACCATCCATCACAGCATCCATTCTACCCTTTGGAGGTTTGGATCATTGGCTAGTTCAGCTAGAAGCTACCTTTATGGGCACTCCGAGAAATAGGCCTTTCAGATTTGAAAATGCCTAGCTCTCACACCCCAATTTTACCAGCAACATTGACAAATGGTGGAAGGAGGATTTGAACATTAAGGGTACTAAGATGTATGTGCTTCAGCAAAGACTAAAATACATTAACATAAAAATCAAGAATTGGAACAAAGAGGAATTTGGAGATATCATCAAGGCCAGAATTGAAACTAAGAAAAAACTCCAGGAAGTCAATCAGATCAATATCTCAGAGGGCTTCAATGAGGAAAGGCAAAAACTAAATAACACTTTGCATGGAGAATGGGAGGATCGTTGCCTACAAGAGGAAACTTTCTGGAGACAGAAATCCAGGATTCAATGGATTAAAGAGGGAGAAAGAAATACCAAGTTCTTCCACAAATCCACTGTGGCCCACAGGGTGCATAATAGAATCACAAAAGTTAAGGATTCTCAGGGTATTGAACTGGTCTCTCACAAGGATATGGAATCGAACCTAGTTCAACACTTTTTTAACATTGCAAAGGAGCCTATGGAGGATAGATATAGGTACATTGTTTAGTTCACACAGTACATTCCCAAGTTGGTCACCAGAGAGGACAACCATAATCTCAAGCGGTCAGTCTTGGAAGAGGAGGTCAGTGAGGTGATCAAGGAAATTCAAAGTGGAAAAGCACTAGGATTGGATGGTTTCAATATTCATTTCTTCAAAGCTTGCTAGAATACAGTCAAATAGGATATCCTTGAGGTTGTGTAAGACTCAAGAAGAAATGAAAAGGTTCTGAAAGCACTTAATGCTTCCTTCATAGCTTTAATCCCCAAAAAGGAAAATGCTATGACTCCAGATCGATTCAGGCCGATAGCCTTATGTAATGTGGTGTATAAAATCATCTCCAAAGTGATAGCCAGTAGACTCAAGCCCCTGCTACCTACCCTCATCTTGGAAGAGCAAACAGGCTATGTGGAGGGCAGACAAATTCTCAACAACATCATCCAAGCAAATGAGGTGGTACATTCACTCAAAATCAACAAGAAAGCAGGGATGATAATTCAGTTGGACCTTATAAAAGCCTATGATAAACTCAGCTAGTCTTATATAAGAGCTATTCTTAGAGCCTATGGATTTGACCAAAACTGGATAAGATGGATTATGGCACTAGTCACCATGACCATCTTTTCCATTTTGCTCAATGGAGCTCCTTCAAAAAATTTCACACCTTCCAGAGGGCTCAGGCAAGGAGATCTGCTCTAACCTTTCCTATTTGTCCTCATGTTGGAAGGGCTAGGTAAGGCAATCATGGCTAATGCTGAAGGTCGAATTTAGGGGATCAGGCTCACCTCGGATGGAGAGGCTAACACTCATCAACAATTTGTAGATGATACTATGTTGCAGGGCATACCCACAATTAGAGAGGCAAGGGCAATCAAAGAAATCTTGGACAACTTTGCTATGGTTGTAGGTACAGAGGTAAGCCAAAAAAAGGCCAAAGTTTTTTTCTTTAACACTAATATTGCCATACAGAGAAACATTACCAGGATTCTTGGTTTTCAAAGGGAACAACTACCTTCCAAATATCTTGGCATTCCTCTTACTGATAACCCTCTAAGAAAGAAAATATGGGAACCTATTTTGAATAAACTTCAGGAAAAATAAAGTAAATGGACATAGAGAGCTCTAAACTTAGCAGGGCAACTTGTGCTCAATTAGGCGGTATTGTAGGCCATTCCCATCTTCATGTTTGCAACCATCCCTGCTCCTCAAGGTATCAAGAAAAAGATAAGGAACATTCAAAGGGATTTTCTGTGGGGCACAGGGGAAGAAAATAAAAAGTGGCCTTTAGTTGCCTGGGACAAGCTCTGCAAGCCTAAAAGCCATGGTGGCTTGGGGCTGCATGATCTGGAGACTCTAACCAAAGCTTCAGGAGCTAAACTGTGGTGGTGACCAATTAAGGAGCCAAATTCCCCATGGGCCAAGATTTGGAAACAAAAGTACACCAAATACTGGCAGGAAAAGGATCACATCAGAATGTCAAGACAAATTAGGGGGTCACATAGTTGGAACCTTGCTTGGGAGAACAAAAGCATTGTTCAACAACATTGCTTCTGGGAAATCCGAGCAGGGGACCGAGCTTATTTCTAGGAGGATAGTTGGCAACAAGAACCCATCTTAAACAGGAATGATTGGGCAGCTCTCAAGAGAGACACAGACAACAAAGCTCTCTTCTTGGTACAAGATTTCTAGGACCAGGGAAGTAATAATGGAAAATGGAGGAAATGTAAGGATCTAAATTACAATAATGAAAGTCCTTTGAAGGATATGGTAGATGCTCTCCCCATGGACTTAGAGTAGAGATGGATTCTGGTCTCATCCTCACCCGACCAATTAAGATGGGGAAAGAATAATGAAGGAAACTTTAACCTCAAAGAGGCAAAAAAGGCAATAACAGGTTTTAACTTTGTCAATACTGATATAGTCTGGAAGTAGCTTTGGCACACCTCTCACTGGATGAAAATAAAGATATTTATCTAGTTAGTGTACCAAAGAAAGATACTAACTTGGGAAAACCTCCTTAAGAAAGGCTTCATAGGACCTTCCAAATGTCATCTATGCAGCTCACATGAGGAAACGATTGAGCACCTACTCAACCTCTGCCCTTTTTCTGCTAGGGTATGGAACTGGGTGGCCTCAAGCTTCCGACAAACCGACAAGGAAAATCTCAGTATCTCCAACAATTTGAAAAACTGGAGGAATAACATCTCAGAGAATGAAATCATCAACAAATCTTGGATGCTAGTTCCAGGCTTTGTCATTTGGAATGTTTGGAAAGAATGCAACAGGAGAATCTTCAAAAAAAAAGCCAGCAAGTGACAACACATAATCAATCAGATCATGAACCAACTCAAAGAAACGCTCAAAATCCTTTTAAGGTCAATTCCCACTAACCCTCCTCTGCCTCATGAGGAGATAATTCTTCTCAATTTGGGTCTACAATCCATAATTCCTCAAGGAATGCGGAAGGAAGTAAGAACAATAAGCTTAGAGGCTAGCAATTGGCAGCCCCCTCCACAAGGCTTCCTCAAAGTAAACATTGATGGAGTTTCTAAGGGTAATCCAGGGGAAGTGGGCTTTGGGGGTGCTATGCGAGATCAACATGGGCATATAAAATTTATCTTCCATGGCCACTTGGAAAAGGGCACCAATAACATGGTTGAACTTCTGGCCTTGGAACAATGCTTGGAGATCATGGTGGAAGCTAATCTACAGAATGTTATAATTGAAGCAGATTTAGAACTGACCATCAGAGCATCCAAGAGGATTCACAATGGAACTTCGCCAGATAAAGTGTCAAAGCAATGGAATCTTATGCAGTTTTTTCATCGCCACTCTCATCTACAAACTCTTAAAACGATAAGATTTGTTCATGTCAGACGGAAGGCAAACATGCTTAGGGATTGGTTGGCCAACGAAGGGGTGGTCAATAAGAATAGGGATTCTCAGCATGCTTGGGAACAGGTACCTGTAGGTAAACTGAGAGAAGAGTGTCTGTGCCTGGCAACCAATGATTGGGATCTATGGTTGAACAGAACTAACCAAAGGGAGTTAGGAGACAAGGATGAGAATGGTACAACATAATTCGTCTATGTATATGGCAGCTTTCCACAATTATGTTTACTTTCGGATGAATGACGAAGGTCACAAGATGGAGACAAACACAGATCGGGTTGTATGTGTGATTTTGGCTCAACAGTTTTCTATTGGCGACTATAGACGGAAGGCTCAGAAAGACTAGTGGAATGGGCTAGACGTTTCATGTTTCGCCAATGAGCGGGTTGTTTTCTCCGTGAAACCATTGACTCAAAGCCATAAATGGTTTATCGTGTGGGACTCAGATGGTATTTGATATTTTGGCAAATGTGCACGATTCCACTCAGAGGACACCATGTGGCAACGCAAAGTGAGGGAAATTGCTCTCATCACATGATTAACACCCAAGCTTCTAGGCAATGCGATATCCTCGCTGGCCGTTGGATTGGGACATTGGTTTCGATGGCTAGGATTGGTGGGGCTATTTGTCTCAGGGTCATGAACCTGATTGGGCCTTGTGGACCCATTCTAGATTTGATTTCGAGTCCGGGTGCTGGGGAGAATGGGCTCCACTATGGGTCCCATTGTGGGCCCCTAACTTACCGCGATACCATGAACACAAAACCCAAAAACCACAAGTGGTATATTGTATGGGGCATGGGTGGTATCAGGTTTTGGGGCAGATGCATGCGATTTGATTCAGGAAGGTGAGAGAAAACCACTTTCATTGTGTGGTTAACCTCCTTGCTTCTTATCTGCATGATATCCATGTTGGCCATTGGATCACAACTCTATTTTCGACGGCTCGGATGGATCAGGGCTTGTTGCTTGTTGGCTGATGGGTCAGGGTTATTTACTCATAGGCGTGGTTTGGTTCTTGCTAGTTTCCTGAGGGTTTCGAACCTATTTTGTTAAGTGACATCCTGTATTGTTGCAGGTGGGTCAGTTTGTGGAATGCAGTAAGTACCCTGTCTTGACCAGTAAGGCTGTTGATTACTTCAGTTCATGATTTTGTCGCCCTGGCTATCTGGGGCTCTTTGTAAATTATGTAATTTTTCCAGATTAATAGAAGGTTCGTCTCTTACTTATCAAAAGATAAGAAGTCTTCTCCCTTGTCTTCTAGTACTTAAGCTCTTCTTAGGTCCCCCCTTTTCAAAAATGAAATATGTTTCCTTGATTCATGAAAAATAGGGCCTCTCAAGCATGAATGCAAGAGTGGAAGAGTAGGTGACAACATAACTGATGACAAGTGAGGTGACAGTGGCGTTATCTTGCTATCAAAGTCCTTTATATCCATTGAGTTATCTGGCTACACGGTTGAAAGGGGATGTATGAGTGATGGATACTACTAGCATTTGAGGTCAAGGGAAAGAAGCTCTGGATAAGTCTAGTTGTTTTTCTAGGACTAGGGAGGAATCTATTAGCTGGGGGTGGGGGGGCAATTTGCTCAAGAACAATTTGGAACTCACCCCTCTAATGCTTTAGGTTTGAGTAAATTGATGTATTGTTCGGCACCTCTGCAATGGTATCGAGGATATTGGTTGGCCTCCCAAAGGTGGGGCAATGTGGGGGTATTGAGGGGAGACTTGAGGTATCATTATTTTATTATATGAAATACTCTAGAAATCATCTCATCATTTGTTTCTCTGATCAACTAGATCATACTTCCCTGAGTGAGGCAAGGCATGTATTCATTAGGTGCTCAAAAATTTTCTCAAAATTCAAAGTTGTTGGATTAGTCTGAAACCTGAACAACCTCGTAATGCTCGTCATCCTAAATCTGGTGCAACTCGTTTTGCATGAAACGGACTACGTATGCTCCAAAAACATGTTCTGTTCATTTTCTTAAACAGTTGAATTTTTTAAAAAATATTCAAGCAACCTAGGAAGCAGTCTATACTGTTGATGTGGTGTTGACTGGGAATGCCTAAAATGGCAAGGTGACTATGCATATGATTTGGCCTTCGGTGAATTGTGTGCTGACACGTGGTATGTGCCTAGGTGGCACATTTTAATTGGTTGGTAGGTGGCCAATCATAGGTTGCCACATGGCACAGACAGGTGCTACCACGTGGTAGCCGAGGGCCACCAAAATTTGTTAAGGTTAGAGCAGCAACAGTGAGGATCGAACCCACGACCTGCTGAAACAAGTGCAAAGCCTCCTGCCAACACGCCATACATTTATTGCTTATTATATAATGAATGTTGCATATATTTGAAGTTGAAGTGGTGCGCCATGCGGGAAAGGGACTAGCCCTTGGGTGCATGCCACCCAATAGGACCGCGACCAGAGTGGAGTAGGGGCCCGATTGGCAAGGGAGGGTCATTGGCCTTAGCCCCGGGCACGTGGGCCTCCCTATGTGGCCTAATTTTCAGGATTAAGGCCTCATTGGGCATTTAATTCATCTAACAAATTTGCCTTGAATTAGGCGAAACCGAAGCTTGGTTAGCAAAAATGGAGGCGAATTTGTAGGATGGTGCTAGATTTTTTGGAAATTGAGGTACGATTAGAAGAAAAACTTGGGGAAGCCATAACTTCTTCACTTTTTGACCAAATCGGGAGCAGAAATAGGCTAGACAGACATTTTTGGGCATTCTACAGCCATTGGAACATGTTTTAGAGTTGTTTGAGCATTGCAAACTAATGTATTCACACTTTTGATTATAATAGAGAGGGTCAAGCCATTGGAAGCTAGACCAAGGAGATGTAGCCTAAGCGGGGTGAACTCTTTCACCATGTGCTATTGTGATATTGTTTTAGTGATGTTCATGTCTGTTATATGTTTCTGTTTAGTCATTTGTTTATGTTAATTTGCACATGAAATTTACATAAAATCATTCAAAAACTTCTATTAAAACTTGCAATTAACCTCATGAATCCTTAAGCACTTTTACATATTCGGAAGAGGAATTTAGCACAACAAAACTAATTTTCCCATTCATATCAAGTTTGGTATCATAGCTCTTGGTTTTCTTTGTGAAAGGATGATCTAACTGTTTGTAAGTGAATTTGATGCTTACAAGGTTGAAGCTCAACAGAGGAGAAGGGAACCTGGTTGAAGGTCTTCAAGTTGGGTCAAGGAGAAGGAGTGCAAGATTGCCACAATCTCCACCACTAGTTCTACCTCAAATTGTAGTTGAAGCATTAGTAAGCATGTCACATGAAGGAGAGCTTGCAAATATGACAGAGGATGAGAAGGCTTTTAGGAAGGCTTTCTTTGACATGACAGAGATGGCGCAAGTCCTCTATGAAGAGAGGAATACAAGACTACAGGGTGAAAGCTCCAAGCCTCCAAAAGGAGAAGGTTCTTTAGGAGGAGGAGGAAATGGAAATGGTGGTAAACCTCCACTATCTCCATCATCATCTTCATCTTCATCTTCACAGACATCTTCATCCTCTTCCACTAATACAACCCTTACTCATACTAATCAACGTACCTCAAAAGGAATTGGTAAAACACCCCTGTTAAAACTTGATGTTAAATTTGAACTTCCCATGTATAATGGTGAAGTGAGTACAGAGAATCTTGAAAATTGGGTTCATCAATTGGAGGTCTATTGCAGAATTCAAAACCTTCAAGATGATGATACAAAAATTCAGCTAGCTTCCTTGAGGCTGGAGGGTGTAGCATTAATATGGTGGGAAGCCAAGACACAAAAAGAGATTAAAAAAACATGGTAAGATCTCAATCTGTCTGGTTTCATTGTTGCAATTAAAAGATAGTTTTACCCTCTAGCATATATGCAAAAATCCCTTAAAGTTCAAATTGTGCAAGATTACACCCAAGAATTTAGAAGAAGGTCTCTAATGTTAGGTGTAGATTTGAAATCACAAGACACATTGTTGAAGTATATAGGGAGTGTACATAGTTACCTTAGGCATACTATCCTTATGTTTAATCCCAATAGTCTAGATGAGGTTTGCGTACAAGCCACTCATCTTGAGGTAAGAGGGAAAAATACTCCAGAAGAGGGTAGTAAAAATCCATTTAAGGGTAAAGGAAAATAAAATGGTTTCAAAGGGAAAGGAAAGAAAAATGCATCCATTAAGAAGGAAGGAAAGAAACTAACATGCAAGCATTTTTCCAAAGAGGGTCACCATGAAGCTCATTGTTGGAAGCTTCATCTTGAGATAACACCAAAGTAATTCAACAACAAGGGAAAGCAAAAGATTGCTACAACTACTCAACAGGATTTGGGACCCGATTCAAGTGATGAAACTAAAATTATATCCATGGATATGAAAGGAAAAGAGCCCATTACTAGCAATAGTACTTCAAATTTACACAATGAAACTCCAAATGAAAAGAAGTGGATAGTACTTTTTCACATAAGGGTAATCCCAAAACATAGCAAAATTGATACTCTTTTTTATATTGGCTCTCAAGCCAATCTAATCTCTGAAAACATTGTCAAAAGTTTAAACTTGGAAACCATTCCACATCATAAGCCATATCCATTAGGATGGGTGTGTGACAATGCACAATTGAAAGTAACTAGAAAGTGTAGACTAAAATTTGTTATTACTGCAAATTTCATAGATGAAGTGGAACTTGATGTTGTGCCATTAGACATATGTGGTATAGTTTTGGGTAGCCTGTATCTCTATAACAAAAAAGATATCTTCCATAGACATGAAAACAAATACCATTTGTTCAAACATGGAGTAGAATAGATTGTAAGAGCCCATAGCAAGAAACTAAATCTTTCACTTATAAATGCGGGGCAAATGAAAAGACTAGTGAATTCTAGCAAGAATTTTGTGCTTCTAATGATCAAACCCAAGAATGATATTGATATTGAAGCTTTTCAAGGTTGTGACTCAATATTGAAATCTGAATTGGTTGATGTGGTTAACCAATTTGATGAGATGTTTCAAGAACACAAATGATTGCCTCCCAATAGAGGAATCCAACATGAAATACAATTGCAACAAGATTGTCATCTTCCTAATATTGGCATGTACAGGATGTCAATGATGGAAAGTGAAGAAATTAAAAAGAAAATTCAAGAGTTGTTGGATAAACATATTATCACGCCAAGTTCTTCGCCATGTGGGTCACCTATTGTTTTGGTTCCAAAGAAGGATGGAACAAGGCGCATGTGTGTGGACTTCCATGCATTGAACAAGATTACGATAAAGAACCGTTACCCACTGCCTAGAATAGATGATTTACTTCATCAATTAAAAGATGAAAATTATTTTACTAAGCTGTAAATAAGGAGTGGTTACCATCAAATTAGAATTGTTGAAGGAGATTTTTGGAAGGCAACATTCAAGACAAAACAAGGTTTGTTTGAATGGCTAGTTATGCCTTTGGGTTTATGTAATGCTCCTACTACCTTCATGCAAGTGATGAATGATTTGGAGAGGCCATTTCTTGATGATTTTGTTATAGTCTACTTAGATGACACATTAATTTTTATTAAATCTCATGATGAACATGTCATGCATGTGATAAAATTACTTGATGTCTTAAAGAAAGAATGGTTGTATTTAAAGATGTCAAAGTGTGAGTTGGGAAAAACTTCTTTAGTTTACATGGGTCATATTGTTGGAGGAGGTGAGTTGAAAATAGATCCCTCCAAGGTTGATGTCATTTTGAATTGGCCAAGGCCCAAGACAATTACTGAGGTAAGAAGTTTTTTGGGAGCGGCCCAATATTGGAGGAAATTCATTGCTAATTTTTTTTCCGTAGCAGCTCCTTTGCATGCATTGACTAGTGTGAAAAAAAAAAATTTAGTGGGGAGGATAAAGACAAAAGGACTTTGATGCATTGAAGGAAAATATTAGTTCATCCCCATTACTTGCACTTCCAGACTTGAGACAATCATTTGAGATCTAGACTAATGCTAGTGACTATGCCATGGGTGCATTCCTCATGCAACATGGTAAGCCTATCTATTTTCATTCAGAAACTTTCAATGGTGCAGGGATTAATTATCCTACATATGACAAGGAATTATATGCATTGGTGCAAAGTGTGAAAAAGTGGAAACACAACTTGATGGGTAAGGAAACAATCGTTCACACTAATCATCATCCATTGCAATACTTGCAATCTAAATCTAAGTTGTAGCAATCAAGGCACTTCCAATGGATGGGTTTTGTTCAACAATTCCACTTGGTGATAAGGTATAAGAAAGGTAACTACAATAAAGTTTTGATATGATTTCTAGGCTTATTATTAGTGCAACTACTTTACTCAAGCATAATTTTGTTTTGCATGAAAGTTATATTGAGCAGTATGCATTAGACAATGACTTTCAGGATGTTTATGCAAGCTTGAGTTAAGGTAACCAAGTAGAGGAATTGGATTATCATTTACATGATAACTTGTTGTACCATCTTTGTAAGCTTTGCATTCCATAGGGAGAAAGAGTCAACATCATAAGAAAGGCACATACTTCTCTTATTGTTGGTCATTGTGGTGTAAGTAAGACGGTGGCACATCTACAAAGGTATTGTTATTGGCCTCATATGCTTGAAAGTGTGTGACATTTTAGTAAAGGATGTTCATTATGTGCAGTCAATAAGCCTAGCAATAGGAAGTTAGGATTGTACACACCACTTCCCATACCTTCACGGCCATGGGAGAGTTTTTCTATGGATTTTGTAGGCAATCTTCCATTGTCAAAAATAGGTCATGATTATTTGTATGTAGATGTGGATAGGTTCCAAAAAATGTGTATTTTGATGCCATGTAAAAAGCAAATTAAAACTGAAAAAACTACTCAGATATTATTTCAGAATGTATGGGTACATTTTGGATTGCCCACATCCATTGTTAGTGATCGATATTCTCGCTTTGTTGGGAACTTTTGGTCAAGTTTGTGGGGATTCATGGACACCAAATTGAAAAAGAGTACAACATTTCATCTAAAATCAAATAGTCAACAGAGGTGGTGAACAAGACAGTGATACATCTTCTTCGTGTGTATTGCAGCAAGCATCCTAAGTTGTTGGATGAACATTTTCACTACATTCAACATGCTTACAACCGGGCTAAGCACTTTTCAACTCAAGCATCACCATTTGAAACATGTTTGGGATACTTGCCTAAGTCTCCTTTGGATTTGATTTTTGAAAAGGATGTTGCTATTGATGGTCATAGTGACATAGATAAAGCAAGAAGGTTCAATGAACAAATCTAATTGGTACACCAAAGAGTTCAAGCATAACTGGAAAAAAGCCAAGGCAAGTACAAGTCAAGGCACGACAAGCATCATGTAGATCACAAGTTCCAAGTTGGCGATGAAGTTTGGCTTCACATTAGCAATGAGAGGGTCCAAGGAGAAGGTAAAAAGTGAAACTAATTCAATATGGTCCATTCAGAATTCTGGAAAAGATTGGTGACAATGCCTTTAGGTTGGATTTGCCTTCATATATGCAAATTTATGATGTTGTTAATGTGGAAAATTTAAGTTTGTATGAGCCTCCTTTGATTGACGATCAAGGAGAAAATGTTCAAATTCCATCCACTAAATATTTATCTCCTAAATACCTTGATGAACTAAAACAAGACACCATTCTTGACAGAAGAACAAGGTCTTCAAAATGAGGGAATTTGGATTACCTTCATGTGGGGCTCAAAGGAACAAATCCTTCCAAAGCCAAAAGGGTTGAGATTAGAAATGTGAGGTAATTATACCCTCACCTCTTGAACAACTGAACGTGATCTTTTGGGGTCCAAAAGCTTCCAGTGGGGAGGAATGATCATGTGCTAAAAAAATTGCTCAAAATTCAAAGTTGTTAGATCGGTGTGGAACCTAAAAAACCATGCAGTGCTCGTCATCCTAAATCTGACACAACTTGTTTTGCACGAAATAGACTCTTTATGCTCCCAGAAACATGTTTTGTTCGTGTTCCTAAATAGGCAAATTTAAAATAGAAATATGCAGGTGGCCCAGTCAGCAGTCCATATTGCTGACGTGGCGCTGACTAGGCATGCCTATGTGGCAAGGTGACTATGCATATGATTTGACCTTTAACTAATTGTGTGTTGACACATGGTAGGTGCCTAGGTGGCACGTTTTGATTGGTTGGTAGGTGGCCAATCACAGGACGCCATGTGGCATAGCCAGGGGCCACCACACGCAACCCGAGGGCCACAAAAATTTGTTAAGATCCGAGCAGCAGCAGTGGGGTCGAACCTGTGATCTCCTAAAACAAGTACAAATCCTCCTTCCAAAACACCATACGTTTATTGCTTATTATATAATGAATGTTGAATATATTTGAAGTTGAAGTGGTGCACCATCCAGGAAAGGGGCTAGACACAGGGACCAGCCCTTGGGCGTGTGCCACCCAACAGGACCACGAGCAGAGCAGAGTGGGGGCCCAATGATCTGAATTTAAACAGAAACACAAAAAATTATAGATATAACCATAAATACAGAGATGCAACAGAAATAATACTTCATTTCATTAATGTAAGATACTGAAATATGCTTACAAACATAAATGGAAATAAACTAGCTAGGGCGATGGCAGCTTATCTCTGAGAAGAGATGTGGTGGCTACATACCTCTGAACTATGTTACAATGAGGCTTGAAGGCCTATTTATTGTTGAGAAATAATGGAAAACTCTAAACATCAAAAAACCTAACCCTAGGAGATGAAACGCGAAACTATGGGCTCTGCTTTGGGTAAAGTGGTACATCAACTTCCCAAGGTCGTAACTTTGCCATACAATCTTCGTTTGACGCAACAATACCTTGTTAGAAATATCTATCCAAGGAATACAACTTTGGGAAGAGCAACATCAATCCATACACCCATCTTGCTCCCAGTTTTCCCAAAAAACGTCGTTTAGGGCCTCAAAACGGCTCCAAAAGTTCAGGACGTGAAAAATTGCTAAAAATAGTAAATTATGCTACAATTAAGGAAACTAAAAAATTGAAAGAGACAATTGTGGGGGTCCAAGTGGGATAGGCGAGTGGCCACTAACATCCACCTAGATCATTCCTCCCCCCTTATAAATCAATGGTCCCCATTGTGTTGACTTCCTCCATCAGATGAGGAAACTTCTATTGAACTTGGTCCCTAGTGAGCTATTCTACAACCTCTTATGTGTCCAGTAATGGTGGGAAGCTTGGTCGAGGGCAGTCCAAATTGAATGCTCGGTGTAAGGGAAGGAATAGGGGAATGTTGTGCTCCAAAGCATTGTTTCCCATAGCCTTGGTACTAATGTAAGGACCATCTCGGAGTGGTTTGAGCTTTTGATGGGCTCTTGTAACGCATTCTTTCTGCACATGCAACCAGACTTTGTTGCCCACTTGGAACTTGTGTGGTACTTAATGCTGACCATGTCACTATTTGTACTTGGCATTTTCTAGAATGGAGAGGTGATATATCGGCCTATCGGGTAGAGGTTCTCTAGGAGTCAGATCGAATGAATGTTTGACCTAATAGTGCAACGATACCCATGTGGGGGAGGAGAAGATGTTCCCACGTTCTTTCATGACCGTATCCATCTGTTGTTGCTATTGCGTGGAGGAACCCTTCACAGGGGTCATGGATGTGGTGATGATCTTCCCCTTACTTTGGGAGTGAACTAGACATAAAATGAATTTCATAGTTTGGGAGATGATCTTGCTGCATTTCTTAGTAGAGATCAAAGAAGAGGTGGTAGGTGGGGCTACCTCAGGTATCCTGTATAATGAATTACACAACAAAATAATAATAGTGTGAGGCCTTGACTCATACACAACATGTGGCCTCCAAAAGTATGGTTGGCCTAATAATACATCACAAACATCAAGCAGTGCAACATCACACAATACCTCATCTGTGAAGGGCTTGATGTTGTAGGGAAGGTTGCACTGCTGGCAGACTCGGAGATATCGTCCTTGGTGAAGCCACCCAATGTTGTATAGTTGTGGGTGTGGTATGGTTGGTAGTCCCAGCCGCTTCATGACCTCTACTGAAATGAGGTTCTTTTGGTTGCCACTGTCGACAATGAATTGCAACAGCGAACCCTTCACCCACATTTGTGAGTGGAAAAGATGCCCCGCCTCCTCTGGATATTCAGGATCATTCTTCTAGACCTTAGTGGTGGCAACAATGGCGCTAGGCTCCGTGTCAATTATTTTGTTCCCTTTTCCATGCCCCTTGTCGGGTTTTGACTCAGGGTCGATACATGCATCTGATTTTGAAGCCTTCAACTTAGCCACCAGCGACTGCTTGGTCTGACACTCACTTGTGTTATGAGAGGGGCTCTTATGGAACTCACACCACTTCCCTGTGTCCTTCTTTGACTTCGTGGTGTTGTCCTTTTCTTGTGGCTTCAATGGGTTGCCTTGAGTCACCCCACCTTGGCTTTGTCCTTTGTTCTTCGGATTTGCAGATCCAAAGTCTCGCTTCCTTTGTTTAAAATTCTGCTCGATTTTCGCAGCGTATCATTACGTCGTGCTGAGAAAGGAGATGTTTAGGAAATCCATCTCGTCCTAAATGTATCTGTGTAGATAGTCGTGGTATTTGAGTACCAAATGCAGCTTAGAATCCTTGATACCCAACTGTGTGCGAAGGGTATGAAAAATGTTTGTGAAATCCAACACATCTTGGTCCCTTCCCAGCCACAGCGTGGTCCACTTTATGTATTTGTCCTCATAGCTTTTGACAGGGTAGTACTACTCCTTGATGGCATCTCGAAATGAATTCCAAGTGGGTGCAACTAAAAATAGTGAGCCCATACTTTCATCCTTATGCTCGCAGTAGGTTTCTCACCAGTCCTTGACGTGGGGGGTTGCTTTGAGAAGAGTGAAAATAATCTTTTCCCAACTAGAAAAATCATGAACAGAAAAATACCCTTCTAGAAGATTTAACCATTTATCTACGACATCCGTATTTATTTGATGCTCGAATATGGGGATTTCAAAGTTAACTTGTACCTTAAAGGGTGTGGCATTTCCAGAGTAGCTGTTGGAGGCCGATGTGTCACCCTTGGGTAGCCACTGAAGGATCTGGGCAAAGTATTTTGTCCTCGCGTTCCTTTGTCGCTCGAGGGCTTCTTCGAGCAACATTTTGGTAGGATCTCTTGCCCCCTCTCGTCTTCCTTTTCATCTACCATGGGAGGCCATTGGGATTTACGAGGCTGGTCTTGCAAAAGGTTCAACCAGTTCAAGCCCTAACTCATTATATCTCGACCTCGTTGGGGACATGCAAAGAAAAATAGAGAAAGAGCAGAGCGCTCTGATACCACTGATCCAGATTTAAACAAGAACACAACAAATTACAGATATAACCATAAATACAGAGATGCAACAAGAATAATACCACATTTCACTAATGTAAAATACTGAAATATGCTTACAAATAGAAATGGAAATAAACAAGCTAGGGTGATGGTAGCTTATCTCTGAGAAGAGATGTGGTGGGTACTGTAGGTTTTAACCCCGTACAAAAATTACCTGCATACGAATTCTAAATCACAGGAAAAATAAAAATGCGAGAGCATAACACATAAAACACATATACACAGAGATTTCCCACTGGATCTCAAAACCGAGATTACCAGCTTGATTTTTCATTATGTTCCTTTCAATGTTACAATACATATTTATACATGCCGAAGCATCCAATACCATGGACCGAAAAACCATCACGTCCAATACCATGGACCAAAAAACCATCGATCCAATACCATGGACCGAAAACCTCCGCGTCCAAAAAACATGTGCGAAAA
>APFE031213686.1:0-11917 GCA_000404065.3 Pinus taeda
TATATATATATAAAACTTTAAATTTAATTGACATTTTAATTTTCTATTAGTGTTTCTTTAACCATTAACCAATTCCTTCATTAGTCTTCACTCTAATTCTGGTTTCGCACATTAACTATCAATAAACATATTTTTAAAAGATTGTTGGGAATTGGCCATTAATTTTATCAAGCAATCAGTTTCAATTAAGAGGTTAATCAGATTTAAAACTTAATGTTGATTGAAATTTTTATTTATTATATAGGAATTGAATTTTTTATAATTTTTTATATTTTGTTTTATCTATTTGAAAAAAAATTAATATTTAATATTATATATTTATATAAATTTCTAATTTTTATTATGTATTTATGTTATTGTTAATTTCAATACATTTATATCTAGAAATAACATATTTATTTTTCTCTTTAGAAAGGAGAAAAGGAAGCTATTATGAATTTTATTATATTGAAATTGAATTACTTGTAAGTTTTTTCTATCTTAACTTAATGAGAGAGAGTGATATTCATGGCGGAAGTGTTGGAGGGAGAGAGAGGGAGGGAGCAAGGAGGAGATAGAGAGTGGGAGAAAAAAAGGTTATATAGGGAAGAGATGAGGGAGAGGTAAGGAAAGGAATGAGGGAGAGACATCCATAGAGGGAAGGAATAGAGGAAGGGAGGAAGAGAAAGATAGGGGGAGGGAGAGAGAGAGAAGTTGGTGGCAGGGGGCAGGGAAGATATCATAGGAGAGAAAGGGAAGGAGAGGGCAGAGAATGAGAGAGAGAGAGAGAGGTCGTGGGGGGAGATAAAGTGATTGAGGAGAGGGATAGAGGGAGATAGAGGTAGTGGAGAGTTGGGGGAGTGATGAGAGAGTGAATGAGAGAGAAGAGGAAGAGAGAGAGAGTGGGAGGGAGTACGATAGGGAGAGAGGGAGAGAGATAGAGTGTGAAAGGGAGAGAAAGAGAGGGTAGGGAGAGAAAGGGATAGAGGGAGAGAGAGTAGGAAATGGGGATAAAGAAATGTGGAAGGGAGTGTGCAGGCAAGGGGGGATAGAGGGAGAGAGAGAAAGTTGGGTTGGTAGAGGGTTGTTCATGGAGTGAATGAGAGGGAGAAAAAGATAATGGTGTAGAGCAGGAGAGGGAGAGAGAGAGTTAGGGGAGGAGTGTGGAGAGAAAGGGGGTGGGGAGTGGAGGGTTGGCGAGAGTGTCGGGGAAAGATAGGAGAGAGAGAGAGAGGTAAGGAGAGAAAGGTGGGAGAGGGATGGAAAGACAAAGGGGGAGTTAGAGAGGCAGGGTGGGAAGGGATGTAGGAATGGATGAAGGGGCAAAGGGAAAGTGAGGATTGGAGGGAGAGAGAGTATGAGAGAGTGTGACAAGGAGAGAGGGAGATGGAGATAGTGTGAAAGGGAGAAAGATAGGGGCAGGGAGAGAGAAGGGTTGAGGAAGAGGAAACAAGAGATATTATGTGTGTGAGAGAGAGATAAAGAGGAGAGGGACCAAAGTAAAATTCAATAGAGAGTGAAAGGGAGAGAGTAGCAAGGTGCGAGAGAGATTTGTGGGGAGGAGGGAAGAGAGAGAGAGTGGGCTGTGGGCTGGGAGTGCTCTTTTAAGATAGGAGGTAGAGAGAGATAGGGAGAGAAAGGTGGGAGTGAGAGGGAAAGCGAAACATGGAGGGGGAGAGAAAAATATAGAGAGGGAGAGGTAAATATGAAGGGACATAGAGGGAGGGATTGGGAGAGTGAGGGAGAGTAACAAAAAGTGGTAAGAGTGAGAGATAAAGGGAGGGGGATATGGAGACAGAGTAGGAGAGAGGAAGAGGGAGAGGGAAATAAAGAGAGGGACAAAAGGAGGGTGAATGTGCAGAAGAAAGAGAGATAGGGAATGGCAAGGAATACAAGGATGGATAGAGGTACAGAGAGAAAGTGAGTGAGAGATGGGAGAGGGAGGTAGAGAGAGATAAAGAGAGGGAGTGTGAAAGAGTGTTGGGGAGGGAGTGCAAGAGAGAGAGAAATAGATAGAAGGAGAGTGGAAGGGAGTGAGAGAAAGTGTTGAGAAAGTGAAAGAGATAGATATAGAAAGAGGGTTGGAGAGAGGAGTAGAGAGAGAGGGAGAGACTAGCAGAAGAGAGAAAGAGAGAGCAAAGGAGAGAGACACATGGAGAGGAAGAGAGGGATAGTGAGAGAAAGAGTAGGCGTTAGAGGGAGAAGGGGACAGGGAGACTAAGATGTGGATAGATAAAGAGAGATTCAAAAGTATATAGAGAGGGGGAGAGAGGGAAGCTAGCACAAAGGGAGCAGTGTGAGAGATATATTATAGGAGAAAGATATGAGAGAGAGAGGAAGAGTGAAAGAGGGAGAGGGAGAGGGGGTTGGATTACAAGAGTAAGGGGTGAGAAAGGGATTGAGTGAGAGGTGCAGAGAGTGATAGAGGGAGAGAGAGAGCCAAAGGGGTGAAAAGAGAGAGTTAGTTGAGAGAGAGAGAGAGTGAGAGGGATGAGGAGAGGGATATTGCGAGTTGTTGGTCATTGGTCACTAGTGTTAACAAAAGAAGAACCCTGTCAATGTGTATTCTACAACTCACGGGGAGTGTTAATGTATTTTCAGTAACACATCAATAGCTAATTTCAAAACATATTATGAATGAATATTTTATGATGAATATAATAAATTACGGTACTATTATTAAATGAACATAATTATGTTCCATGGTGAGTAGAATAGATGGTGGTGGGGTATTTTGTTAAGGCTCTCCATGATGTGAATATCATCAGTTCAAAACTCCCAAAAAATCCATCCATGTTAAATACTCACACCGCTTAGGAAACAGTGATAAAAATTATTATAATTATAATTAAACTTAAATTTTTAATATGAATATTCATAAATTTATTTTATTATTGTAAGTATTAAATGCTATTTTGATAGCAGTTATAAAATTTTATAATAGCCCAATATAATTGGAAAAAAAAAATTAATGTAAAATTATTGAATAATAAAATAAGGAAAATTAACTTATGTTTGGACAATATTTGTAATAATATCAAATAAATTGACATATTACTTTTCACAGGATTCATTAACTTTGATTCAAAGATTAAACATGCTCAAGGGTGGTAGATTATGTATTGAATATTCTTAAAAATAGGGAATTATTTTTTCTTTAAATATACTAGCAAATATAAGAAAGAATTGTAGAAGTGATACTATTTTTTCTAAATTTAATTATTTAAAACAAGTAAAAAAAAATAAAATCTATTATAAATTTATGAAATTAAAAAAAAAATATTTTTGTTTATGTTAAAAGAAGGTAAATAATAATTAAAAAATTATAAATGAAGAAGGAAATTTAACTTTCATTGCACAAAGTTTGTAATAATATGAAATATAATGAGATATTTGTTGGCACAAGATTGATTAAGTTTCATTAAATTATTAGATATGTTAATTTGTAGTAATATCAAATATAATGATATATTTGTTCCTAGAATATTCGTTAACCTTCATTAAATTATTATATATGTTAAATGTTGATAGATTATGTTTGGAAGATAGAGATTTGATTCTAGTTTAAAAATACTACCGAATGTAATAATATTTCTTCCTTTTAAAATAAGTATAAAATTTTAAAAATGTATTATAAAATATATTGAATGAAA
Organism: Pinus taeda; assembly: GCA_000404065.3. NCBI lineage: Eukaryota > Viridiplantae > Streptophyta > Pinopsida > Pinales > Pinaceae > Pinus > Pinus taeda. The sequence goes on from APFE031213686.1 coordinate 3,633, forward strand.
AAATGATTTGATTTGATCTGAATTAAAAGAAAAAATAAAAGGAGAAAATAATTATTTTATTTAAATTAAGAAAATGTAAATAATTTTTATAGCATATATTTGCGTGCAAATTTAAAAAAAAACATAGAAATATTATAATTATTATTTTATAAAATAACATCTCTTCTTTTAGTGAATAAAAGTACGGTTATTCTAGAGTTTTTAAATTTTTGTTGATTAATTTTTTAGCTTTGTCTAATTTCATAGTTCTCGTAGAAATGAGTTTTAATAGAAGTGAGTAAGTTTTATATATTTATTATGAGTTTAACATATGACATTACAAAAAATAATAACAATTTATTTAATTATTTAGATTTTAATTTTAAACACAGTATTAAATTAGTAGTAAATTAAAATAAATTATACAATTATCATAATTACAATCTTCAAGAATTTCCTGTGAATAGTTGTGGTCAGGAAGTTGGAAGAGACTGCAATGGCGAAAACCCTAGTTCGAAGCAGCACAAGGAAGGGGTACATAGGCGCAGGTATTGTCAGTGCCTCCTTGACAGATCCCATAGGCATGACCCTGGACAAATGGATCTTCCAGAGAGCCCAAACAAAGGACCTCAAGACATAAGAAAACACTCGGCATAGTTTGATTGACTATACCCAACCCGTCGAGGGCAAGGTTCTGTCATCTGATGGCTATGATGCCCGATCTGGAAATGGGCAAGGTGAGTTCATTACTGTTGGGCTCATATAGATTAGCCCCAAAGCCGTGCACCCCATGAACCTTGGAAAAACTGTCTCTGCCCCCTGCATGCATAGGACTACAGACATTAAGGAGATTGACCATGAGCATAGCCTAGATTGGAATTTCTAGTCCCCTGGGGCAGATGTGAGGGAGGAGGAAAAACTGATCGCGGATGAAGCCAAAGAAAGTAGACCTCAAGGCAACTTATCTGTGGTAAGGGTAATTCCTTTCCTTATTTATCCTCCCTATATACCAAATCTAGTACAAGATGCATCTTCAGGGCTGATGTATAGAGGTAGATCAGGCATCCTAACCACGGAAGAAGGTCAGACACTCAGTTCTTCCAAGATGCCCAATAAATAGGATAGCCCACACCAAACCCAACTCTGGATGCCTAATAACAAAAAGTCTCCTTCCAACTCTGGATCACAACCGCATATCATAGAAGGGAATGCGAAACAGAGAAATCCAAACAGTATGGGCGAAGATTGGATACAAATCTTCATGAAATTAATAGGGGGCAAACATCACTGCATGCGGCTCGGCAAGGGGCTAAATATTCAAGAACCAAAGAAGGAAATCCATAATCAAATTGGAACCCCCATAAAATACCAAAATCTGATATATAAAGGACGTAGTCTATAGGATATCCATACACTTCAGGAATATGGTATTAGCAATGATTCAATTGTCATTCTTAATCTGAGACTGCATGGTGGATGCAATGGAGCCACCTCAAAAAAAGCAGGTTCCTTTCGTGATGTAGTCAAAGGAAAGGAAAGCATACCACCCAAACTAGCACCAGCACTAGAGCTACCAGGTCCCTATATTGTGGAACAAAAACTGGAATCTCCAATGATCCAAGTAACTTCACCGCAGGTAAATAATATACACACTGATCTATCCACAACTGCTATTATCTACAAATTTAATGGGTTCTGGATAGAATCCAACTCCCTGCATCATTGTATCCTCTCAACATTGTCACCTGATTGTGAAATTCACCTATGCTCAAAAGGTTTTTTCATAGTTAAATTCAACACATAACAAAAACGAGACAATATTATCAATCAGGGGCCTTGGTTTTGGGGCAAAGTTGGCATCTTCACCACCCCCTAGTTTCCTAAATTTGATGCAAATACTATGAAAAACTGAACAATGCTTGTTTGGGTGAGGCTACATAACCTCCCTCTACACTCTTGGCATCACAAAGTTTTTACAGCCATTGGGAACCCATTAGGAAAAATCCTAAAAATAGATGGAGATAGAGTTAACCAAGGAATCTTCACCTTTGCCAGAATATGTGTAGAAGTGGACCTGAGTCAGGGGCTACCTGATCACATTACATTGAACTATAATAATAAATTGAGGACACAACCACTTGACAATGAAAATACAACATTCAGATGTCGAAGATACATGTGAACAGGGCATCTCCAAAATAACTGTCCACTGGTGAGGAAGGACCCCAAAGGGAATAAGAAACAACAAAAAAATCCCAATGGATGGCAGCACATTGACTGGCGGGAAAAAGAGGACATGCAGACATAAACTATAGGGAACCAATCAGAACCTGACACACAAATGGGATAGAAATACACACAGGAAGAAAATTTCCCCAGATACACATTTGGGGCCTGAAAATATGAAACAACAATAAGAAATTCAGCTGGAAGTAAGCGGAATGAAACGAACTCATGGATCTGAAGGATCTGAATCTGATAAGGAACAACTAATAAACACAACGGAAAAGCAACTTGCTATAATTGCACCCACCACTTCCAACTCTGACGGTTGGCGAAGGGTGGAGAACAAGAAGGGTAGGAATGTATACGCTAGTAGGAAATTATTCTTTCTATATTGTAATCGTTGTTCGCCTATGAATACAGGGACAACCATCTGTATATGCTTAAGCATCTAAAAAATCTAATTTTTTCATATGAATAAAATTACAACTTTTTCCACGGGAAAAAAATTATACAATTATTTATATTTATTATGAGTTTAACATATAGCATTAAAAAAATTAATAGCAATTTATTTAACTATTTAAAAATTAGTTTTAAACCTAAAAAGTATTAAATTAACAATATATTATATAATTTGAATTCAAATATCTATTCTAAATTATCTCATAAGTTTAGTTTTAAATGGGAAAATTAAACTTAATTTTGACAAGATTCATTCATTTTAATTAAATTATTAGACATGTTAAAGGTTGTTAAAGGCTGGTAGATTAAATTTTGAAGATATGGAATTTATGTTTGTTTAAAGTTACTAGTAAATATAAGAATTGTAGAAATGACAATATTTTTTCAATTTGAACTTTTAAAATAAGCTTAATGATTTAAAAATATATTATAAAATATTTTAAATAGAAAATATAATAATATTATTTCAATTAAAAAAATGTAAATAATAAAACTATTTTAATTTTATTTAGATTAAGAAAATGCAAATAAAACTCACAATTGTTTTTTAAATACATATTCAAGAATCTTTTTTTGTTAAGATTGGTAGATCCTTCTTTTTCATTATAATATCTACAAGAAGGTTACAACCACTTAGCCTCGTTAGGTGATCTCAACTTGCCCATTGGGAAACTAGGTTTGTTGACCACATAACCTCATTATACACCATGTAGTAGCAAAAAATAGTTAGTTTATATATCCAAGCTATATATACTTCATTATCATGTACATAATCATGAATTGTCTTTCTATATATATAAACTAATACAAACTGGAAAGTAAATTCTATTCCTGTAAAAACTTAAGAAAAAATACTATGACTTCATCCTCCTAGTTATCCTGATCGGTCGACGCCAAGTTACTCAAGGTTGGGTCCTTCATACTGATCGAGAAGCTTAGTCACTAAGAACATGCTTGAGAACGTTTTCTGGATTCAACCGAGACGACCATCCTATTTCTGCAGCTAGGCTTGGATATTTTGAAAATCTTTCTTATAGTTTGGAAATTCCTTAATGAAGGTCATCTAGATTTGTTCCATTGCCTTCCCTAGGAAGCATTTAAGGAGCCAGTACATGTGTAGAGTCTATTTATATTGTGTTTCTCTACCACAAGTGTGTCCCTGATCAGGAACCAATACTTTCCACCCTTCCACGTCCATTGCCCCCACTTTCACAGATCTGTTGATGTTATCCTCCCACTCAGCGATGAGTCATTGAATCTCCTCTTTGGTGCCACCCACATATGCAACCATTTTTTATCGGATCAATTTGTCCACTGGTTTCCTCCCACTGTATTTTGCAACATTGCTCCACTCAGCCTCAACCTCACTCTCTCATGGTCTCTTCTCTTTGCCCTTGCCTTTCCCTAAACTAGTCATTGTTTTACGATCACGTACATTTATAGCCTATTGAGGATAATGGCCCAGAACTAGCTTCAGTGCTTTCTTCCTCTAAGGGGAGTTACCTGCATTGGGAACAAGAAACCAAGAATTCCAAACCATTATTTTCATAATTTTCATCAACCACTCATTATGTTTGTCCAACATTTCATCCCCCCCATGTATCTTATTCAAAGCCCTTGAGTGTTAAAGACCCCCACCTAAGACGCCCCAGACACCCATGCATGCCCCCTTCCCCATGCCAATAATGGCCATGATTTCGGTCACAGATTGTGTAGTTTCCCACTGGCCCAAAGGCCCAAAAGCTGACTCGAAAGGAGCCCTGCTCCTTCTCCCCAGTGCCCCTCATTGGTTAAACTCATCCCGAGTCCCCCTGATTGCCTCCCTGTCATTCTTTCCTCTACTCACCCCGACCTCTCATCTTCTGAGCCCCTTCCTTGACCTAGTATCCCTCCACTATTTTACGAACCATCCCTCGCTCCTAGTGTCAACTAACACCGGCCTGGCTGGCTTTCCTGACATACCAATTCCCTAGCCTCGAAAGGCTCTTGTCCTAGACACTGAGCCCCCTACTCACTCCCCTTGAGTCCTAGGTGTCCTCCCTCATGGACCCCGACATCCACAGAGCGCGAGCCTTCCCGCCTCATTCCAGGACATAGAATGGATTACGTCTATAGTAATTACCGCTACCTTAACCTTTCCACTGATATTTTCAAAGAATAGTAACATATAAGTTTCATTCAGCCATGGGCCTTCCCTACCCATCCCTATGATTCCCACGTGCGAAAGGAGAATGCAAAAGCCCAGTGAAACTACAACAGACCCCTTGCACGAGAATACATTTCCTAAGTGGAGTAATATCCCTGCATAACTTCTGCAGTTGCGATGAATCTTGCCACCATTCACATCCCAACTATTCTCATAACCTAAGTTTCTCTCTCTTCCCAAACCCTTGCCCCCACGTAGTCCCAATTCAACAAATCAGACATTGAGGATCATAATGAAATGCACGCAAAGAATTGCATCAATCTGGAACTCATGCAAGGATTTCACAATTCAACACATTGAAAGGACTTTCAACAAAGAGGAAAATGCAGTTTCGGGGTGGTTGGACAGAATTGCATCAATCTGGAACTCACGCAAGGATTTCACAATTCAACACATTGAAAGGACTTTCAACAAAGAGGAAAATGCACTTTCTAAAGGCCTTTCCTCTCCAAATTAAATATGGAAGGTATCCATCACTGTTGGAGATAGTCGACACAATATTCAGGACTTCCGTCTTCCGGGTACATAACATAATAGTTTTCTCTCCTCATATTCTAGTATGTAGCATGAACCTGCTCTTTTCTTTTCTTTTATACTTATCAGCAACCCCCATCACAGTTTCTTTTTCTACAGAAGATCTTTATATATCTTTATATGTCTAGAGATGGAATCAGTTTTTTGCTAAAATGATATCAATATATATCAGCCTACTAGTTTATATGCCAAAATCTGGGTACCTATAGTTCTTACTTTTTTCATGTTCCCTCTATATGAGCCTACAGGCTCTCACGAAGGAGGAATGGGGGTAGAGGCGGAGTTGTTGCAGAGGTGGTGGAGTGCATGATGGGAGGTAGGAAGATGAATAATACGAGGAGGAGGAGCTGGAGGGGGAGGTCGGGGAGGCATAGGGGAAGAGGCTGAAGTGGGGAGGAGGTGGAGTGGTGTGAGAAAGAAGGAGTGGGTGGAGGAGGGGAATTTGGTGGTCACACATGAGGGGAGTGAGGAGAAACATGAAGTGTAATAGGAGGAGAAGGGGAAAGAGAGAGGGAGAGGAGGAGGAACAAGATAAACAATAGGAGGAGTTTTGAGGGGAGAGGAGGAGGGAATGGGGTTGGAGACTAAGGAGGAGGATGAGACATGGGAGGAATGAGAGGAGGAGGATGAAGAGAAGGAGCATGTGGGGAAACTATGATGCAGTGAGGATAAAAGAGGTGGATGGTGGGGTGAGGAGTGATGGGGGAAGAGGGAAGGTGGAGGAGGACGAAAAAGTTGAGTGCATAGAGGTAGGTAGAGGGTGGGGTGAGATGGGAGGGGATACGACGTGGAGAAGGATGAAGAGAAGGTGGGTTAGAAGGAGGAAGGAGGAGGAGGAAGTGAAGTAGGAGGATGAGGTTGAGAAGGAGGGAAAGAGTGAGTGGAAGAAAAGGGAATGATAGGGTGGGTAAGGGACAATAAGGGTAGGGAGGATGAGGTGGAGGGTGAAGGGAGTGGGAAGTAGGAGGTGTATGCAGAGATGGAGAAGCCAGAGGAAGGTGGGATGATAAGGAGGAGTTAGTGGAGTTGGGGCAGTCAGTAGGGGAGGTTACAAGAGGATGCATATGACTAGTTGGAGTAGGACAGAGGTAGGGTGAGTAGGGCGATGATAGAGGAGGAGGTTTAGGGTGCAATAGGTGGAAATATAGGGTGTGGTAGTGGAGGAACCAATGAGGAAAGGACGATAGGGGTATGATGAGGCCTCGGTTGGGAAAATTGGTGGGAGAGCATTGTGAGGAGGAGGACATGGATCTAAAGGGTTAGGTGAGGGAGGCTTTAGGGGTTGTGGTGGCGAAGTTGCAATATGGGGAGGAAGGGAATGAGGAGATAATTGAGGGGAGAGATGGAAGAGGTGTTGGAGGAGGAGGTGCCTATGAAGGGGAAGGTGCTCAAGGAAAATGTAGAGGTGGAGTAGGAGTAGGAGGATGAGCCAAGGAGAGGTTGGTGTGAGGAGGAGTGGAAAGGAAATCTTTCAATATATTAATACCATTCAATTTGACATGATAAATGACATCCAAAATAGTTGTAATGAAAAAAAGTATCTCGTCCGGTAGCCTTCTTGGAAATTAATGTGGGGAGGGTATTTCTCCAAGTGGACCAACAATTTTATTGTGGTGTACAAATGTAAGTACCAAGAATTAAATAGGTTAGAATTTTCTACAACAACATTTCTAAACTACACTTTAAAAAAATAATATTAAAATAGGCTTGCCTCAACAATGTTAAGATAATTCAATTTGATAGGAATTCTTTGCATACCTTTAGTTTCATACGTTGAGGAAATGACATTGACATTAGCATGCCCATCTCCATCATCATCATTGTAACTTCCAAATTGTTCTATCATACTCCAGTAAATGATCAATTGAGTGTGCTCTTAAAACATTGCACACGACCTTCGAAACTCAGGAATCAAAGAAGACGTGATGCCATGAGATCTACATGGAGTGATATGGCTTTGTACAACCAAATTATGTGAAGAATGCCAATAAAAGAAGAAAAAGTATATCTTTTATCCAAAACCTAACACTGCCATTATGATGCCCACTTTTGATTTTCTTAAATAAGAAATTAAGCAGGTGAATTCAAAGAGGAAAATGGTTCAATTTTGATTTTAATAAATAAGTACTAAGAGAAAATAAAAAACAAACAAACTATTATGTACATAGAAAAAGGTAGGATGGTGACCCGCACATTGAGAATGTTATTTCCATTCTATGAGTATTCCCAATCTTTTTCTTCATATATAGGATAAAAATAAAGTTCGAAATGAACTATAGATAACTTATGAACAACCAACAATGTGCTTGGCCATTATTTAGTATTGCTAACATCATACTGTAAATTCAAAATTAGTGCTATAATTCAATAAGGAAAGAGTAAACTTTTACCAATGAAAAAAAAATAACATTCTCTTACAAAATATGACATTTTATAAAAAGATATATAATTATCATAATTACATTTTAAAATATTATTTTTATATATTTATTCACTTATCTTTAAAAAAATAATAAAGTTTTATTAGGTTCTATTTAGTCATTCTATAAAATTTAATGATAAAAAAATATTTTTATGAAATTATTTATTGTAAAATAATTATATTACCATGGGGAAGTTGTGGGATTATGCTGTGAAACCTAGATATAAGAGAATACTATGTGTGGAATAAAGATGTAGTATAATGATTTTTTGCATGTTGTAAGCCACTTAAAAACTAGGGCCAATTACCATCCTACAACTAATACATCTTAGTTCTATTTTGATCTAATTATTTGAAATGGAGATATCACTGAGAGACATCCAGGCATGTAATTCTATTTCAAATTGATACTATTGTGACCATGTAATTAAATGGATTGAAAATTGCTATAGCCAT
>APFE031213690.1:25539-47915 GCA_000404065.3 Pinus taeda
AAAAAATTAATTAAAAAGTATAAACATGAAAACCAGCAATTGTTGGCATGTTTATGCAAAAAATTTAAGATGAAAACCAAGAATTCTTGGCATATTAAATTTTATTTGTATCCCATTTTCGAGAAATCCATATTCTTTTATCCCTTTCATTTAAAAAAGAATCTATAGAATTATTGATTTTCTGTAGCTCTGATGACTTTCTGCAGCCAATGTGACAAACACCTCTGATCATGTAATTGAAGGAATGATTGACTCCCTCCATTGGAATGTACATGAAGAAAATATAAAAGGAAACCAAAGGTTAGCAAGAAAATAAATTAAAGGTATGTATTTCTTTAATTTAATAATAGGGATCTAAACATTACATATATGAATTGTAAGCCATAGTCCTACCGAAAAATCAAAAATCATTATTACAAAGAGTTGGTCATGTCATATCAAATATTGCATAAATCCGCCATTCACATCCATTCATCATAACTCATATCTCCATCCATTTAATCGGTTGTCCAAAAAATAAGAATGAATGATCTTAACGGTTAGATTCTACCTCATTTCCTTATACCCTCACTACATATCCTCTCAATTTTCAATCACTCACACTCTCTACTTCTTCACTCTAAAAACCCTACCAAGCCATCCTACCTTGTCAAACAAAACAATTGTGAAACAAAGCTTCTCAGCCATGGGTGTGATAGTCAGAACAAAGCGAACAAGAAAGAAATTTTGGAGGGGTAGCTAAAGACAAAAGAATTATTGCATAAAGTGTAGTCGTTATATTTTATATAGAAATTCGATGGCTTCCATAGAGAAGTGATCAAATCCTTGGCCAAAACCTTTGATGGAGTCGAAATGGAAATAGGAGACATCAAATTCACAGTGACAGATTCATTTATAGCCGAAGCCACTGGACTTCTGTGGATTCGAGAGAAATGGTTCAAGAACATAGATATTGAAACAGAGGACTTGAAGGTTTTCCTGAAGAAACTAAGCATGGACACCACCATTTTCGAGAAGGGCATCCCAAGCATGACATTGAAAAGTAAGTGGAGGAGCCTACTTCTAATAATCCAAAAATTTGTAACCTACGAAGGAAGGTTTGGATGTATGTTTTTCTATCATATTCTGTTGCTAATGAAATTTCTTGAAGAAAGTGAGATAAACTTACATATTTCTTGCTGAATAATTTTAGAAATATGTCAGGAAATGTTCAGAGGAGAATTGATTTTATAGATAATACAATGTATCATCATGGTCTAGTCAAATACTTGTTCAATTTCATCTCCAAAACATAGGTGATAATTGGGAGAGACTTTTAGTAAGAAATCACTTTCAGGAATAAACTCATGGGTAGCTAAATAACAGCAGACCTAAGAGGGGAAAGAAAATAAAAAATGATAAGACATAGGAACAAGAACTACAACAACCACATGAATTGTTAGAAGATGTCATCCCTCTTACACAAGTTTTAGAGAAATTAAACAAAAGAAATGTTAGAAGAAAGAAATCCATAAAAGAAACATATATTTCATCACAAGCAGAGAACCCTGAAACAGAAAGGAAGAAAACTCAAAAGTTCCCTGTCATAGGTTTAAGAAGGAGTACCAGACTCAACTCAGCAAAATGACTACCCTCAAAGAGCATAGAGAATGTCAATATAGAAATAGAAGAAAATTGAGAAGCCGAAGAAGAAGATTTAGGAAATCCTCCAAGTGTTTCACCACCAAGGGTTTCATCACCAAATGTCACATCGCCTCCTGAGATTCCAAGATGAAGAATTCCAGAGATTGATCCGGTGCAACAAGATATATATCATTATATTGAGTCCTTAGAGAAAAGGGACGCAACAAGAACATCAATTCCAATTCAAGAGGAGGAATAAAGTGAGTTTAATGAGCCACAAGAACCTCCAGTAATAAATATATTAAAACAATAAATCTTCAAACTGGAGACATTAAACATGTACATTAAAAATGAAAATCGAGACTTGAAAAAAAGAAACAAAATTCAAATACCTAAGAGTGAAAACCTCCTCTTACATCTAAGTCTGTGGTTTAATAAGAACAAGAAACTAAAGAAGAAAAACAAGTCTTTACCGAAATAGGTTATAAACTTGAAATACAAGATCCTCATGAAGAAATCAAGGATTGCAATTACTAGAAAGAAAGTGAAAAAGATGAAGTTGAATGTACTAGAATAAGTGTCCAAGAAAATGTAGTAGTTCAAGATATAAATTTTGTTGTTTGTATGAGGACACACAAAATCTTCAGTGTGGGGAATGTAGAGTTCCATAACTGTTTTGTTTTGACACCCTTTTTCCACCATTTTCCTCTTTTTCATCATCACTATCAACTCAATAAAGGAAGTAAATCATAGATTTTGATAAGATAACAACTCTTACATGTATTATTTTTCATATTCATTAATTTTCCTTATTGTTATGTTAAAGAGTGCATTAGCTACGTAATTAACATGATTCTGCAGCCATTTTATAAATCGCTAACTACCTCCATAGTTCGCGGTGTTTTGGTGCGCTAATGAAGAAACTAAGCATATGGGTAGTTGAGGATTGATCCCCTCATGGATCTCCTCCTATTCACTCTAGCCAACTCGTCGAAGAAATCACATAGTGGCGCGGTCAAAGAAAAAGGTCAACACGTAGCAGCAAAAGTTTGGGTGCAACACATTTTCTTGATTTTCTTTCCAAATAACAAATCAACAAAATAACGCTTTTCTTGTCTAGTTTCATATTTGAAATAGGATTGAACAATAGACCTGTAGACATAGAAGTATCAACTGATTGAGAACACATTTTATATAAATATGTATCCTCTGTAAACAATATAATGGAGAAAGTATTAGTTAATTGCTGAAGAAATTGTGAACCAGACCTTCGGTATTGTATTAATTTGAAGTTACCTTTCTGATCCAATGCATATGTGATTGTGAATCATACCTACTGGATGAAGAGAGCCCCTGCATACAGTCAAGGTTTTGAGTTTATTTTCATTTCATTATTTTATGATTTTTTTCATTCAGTTTCTTTCTGTTATCACTATATTCGAGTTTAATTAGTTCGTTGTTTTCATTGTTTCATATAAGTTAGATTATATCGTTTAATATTTCATATTTCATTATGTTTTCATTCATTTAATAATTAGACCTTCAACATTTTTCGCTTCATTACGAATAGCTTTTCCATGTTTTCTAGAATCATAATTTATATCACTCTGTAGTTTGTAATTATAGTTTTCTTTCATGCTCTTTAAGATTAGAATTTGTATATATATTTCGTAGACAATATTTTGTTTGAATTCTAATAGTCTATTTCATTGGCAGCAAGGTGTTTGTATAGATTAATTAGATATGATTTGGTAGATTAATTAACAATAGCTTAACCTCTATTTATTCTAAAAATACCTTAACTTCCCTGTATTAGTTTGTAGAAATATAACTCTAATAAAAAATCTAGATAATAACAAAAATCTCAAAACAAATATAACCCTTATCTTACTGAATGAAAGAATAAGATTCTAGCATATATAGTGCACCTGCACTTCATAAGTTTACCAAATCTGGTTGATAATTTATGCTTTCAATTTAAAAACATTAAATTAACCAAACAGTCGCCATTGAACTTATATTTGGACAAGTGATCTATAATGCTTGTCGGTGCTTCAAAATAAATAGCGTGAGAGAAACATGTCGGGGTTATGATTTGAACAAAATTCATGAAATATGTGTACAAATTCAAGACAAACTTCAAGGGCTTATTTTGTCATCTGGCCCACCTACTAGTGCCAGAAATGTTGACAGTGTTTGACCCACCAACATTCAAGGGATATCCCTTATATGAATTCCCAACTAGACCTTAAACAATTGGGAGTAGGAGTCCCACCAATGGGTGGTAGTGTAATGTCTTGAATGCAGTAGCGAACAGAGGTAAGTGTGATAACTTTGGGTGAGAACAAGTGTGTGACCTTGCAAAGAATAAAGTGTGATGCATGAAGGTTCTCACACAGATAGGGGAAAAAGAAAAATATTCCACAAATTAAAATGACAATTTAATCCAACAATACACATTCAACAAGATTCATACAATTGCATAAAATGTATTTCATAAGAAAGCGTGTAAGTTAAAAAAAATACATTTCTAAAGTAACCAAAATAGTCCAACTACAATAACAATATATGAATGAAAGTGTGCTGGATTTGATATTATTATTATAAACAAAATTTTCATCCAGACATACACCATTGCTAACCACTAGCCCCAATAGTGGAACATTACAGTCAACAACACCTACTCCTCCAAAGATGTATAATCGCTCTACATTGTCGAGAAGCCAAGGCTTATCAGAATAATCCCAAGCCTTTTATAAGCATAGGCTGATCCAAAATCTTGGCTCCCATAAGGTTGTTCTATGAGTTATGAGGTTATATTTATAAAAAAGGGTGGGGTGACCCTTGACATTCCCCTTTGTGACTCTTTGACTATCCTCATGACTCTTCAACTTCTTTACAAATAATTCATTAGATAGCATGATGACCTTTCACATTCCACAAATTACAATTGGAATTTCACTTAGAACATATTTACAAATAATATTACAATTTCCACATGTACCCATGTAAGACAAAATAGGCTAGAGATAACCTAATAAGACAAAACACTATAATTATGAAGTTTGTGGAAAGACCCACTCAGAGACCTCCACTTGGAACTTCTCTGTCACATATTGATGCCAATATTGGTACTGTGTGATGATGTCCCTGTTAGAGCCTATATTTACCTCAAGCTGAGAAAGGTAGGATCTAGGACAACATCAAACCACGCTTAACTTGGTAGCTAGCCCTACCAGGTCAGGAGAGGGCTCTCTCCTGGTCAATCTCAGAAAATTATGATTGATGAGGGCTTGAGATGACTAATAGAAATATTGATCTTAGGCTAGGTATATGTGCAAAGATTTTTATTGAATAAAATGATGATTTGTTGGTTCAGATGGAAAGGCAGATTTTGGGTGCGGGGAATGAGGCTCAGTAGATCTCAATGGGGCAAGGTAGGCAATTGTTTTGGCACTTAAAATTGAATGAGATGGAAGGATTAGATAGGTGAGGAGTTTAAGAGGGCAAGAAAAATCATGGATCCTCTCCAAACAGCTGAAAACATCGAAAACTAAAGCAAACCCAAGGTAGAGCACTGCACTTTCAATGGATTCTACCTTTCTCCCTTGTTTGATTTAGCTAAGAAGAAAAACAAGATAGATAATGGCATACAATCACATAAATAAATTCATAATTACAAAAGAAAGCATTGTACCAAGACAAATTTCCACATGGATCCCAAAGAGTGTTGCAAACCCTTGTCTCAATTCATTAGCCAAAATGTTGATATGAGTGTACAATGAAGCTCAAGGCTTTCTCAACAGTCCAACCATGCTAATGACTGAAAAACCACATAATATAGACAAACCATAGCTCATCCTAGCCTCTAGGGGTTGATCTCACTAGTTTAGGAGCTGTTCCAACTAATTCTAAACTGAGAACTAGAAATTAGGCAGTGGAATAGCATGTCTCTAGAAACAAGGGAACTGATTCATTCAGTTTCAAACAACTTTTAAACAGATGAATCTACCTCCATAAGTGAAAATTTGACATATTTACATCATGATCCATCAATGTAAATTAAATTACATCACAAATTTGACATTAAGAAGGTGAAAAAGTCAAACTGGCCAAAGCTAGGCGAGAAACAGAGTATACTTGGTCAAACTGGAAAAATTTCCTCTATGCGCTGCGCCTGATTCTCTATGCATAGCGCCTGTTTGGACCCACTTTTGGAGGCCTTCCCGGTGTCCAAATTCGCTCCACATGTTCTTGATGGAAAGTTCCTCATCTCTAATTTCCAACCCAAGTGGTATGTTTCAATTTGGCTCTCCGTTGCCCCTCGAAAATTCAATTCTTCCAGCACTGCTTCCTGTGTGTCAAAATAGGGGCAGTAAGGTCATCTTTTGAGTGTTTTTGACCTTTTTGAGGGCTCAAAACCTGCCCAAATTTCTTGGCCATTGGTAGGAAAGCATATTTTTCCATGCCAAGTCCACAAATTATGATTTTTTGTGATTTAGAGGCTCCTATCAAAGCGAGCGCCACGTGGCGCGACACATAGAGCAGAAAATCCTGTTTTTTGTGCCAAAAATTTCAAAAATGCAAAAAGTGCCCCAAATTTTTTGAACTTTGGGCTGAGTCTTCTCCATCAAGCATTGTGTTGGGCTAAGGAAGACTTAGCCAATATCTGAAGTCTATCATACTCCTTTCACCTCTTTGATGCCCTCTTCAATTTTGCCTTTAAGCTCGTGATTCTCGCCTTGCAGACTTTGTTTCTCGCCATGTAATGAAAAGCCATATGTATCAATTTCTCCTTGTTGGCCTTCTCCAACAATCTCTCTAAGTGAATGTTGGCTCTTTCAAGCCAAGACTCTCGATCGACATTGATCTCTTGCTCAAGTGAAATGAGCTCCACCCTCCTCCTTTGGGCAACTTGGCGATTCTCTCGAATGTTTTGCAACTCCATAATTGCTTGTTGATCTTCAAGATTCTTATTTCTCTACTCCAGGTATTTTATAATCCACTTATCCCTCTCCAAGTTGAGGTACAAGGCATTGATGTCCGCCTGCTGCGCTTGGATGATTTCTTTGAGATTTGCACTTTGTGGGCCCACATATGTATCATCACCCTCAATGAGAATGAAGTTCCACTCACCTAAACACACCTCATCCTTAATGGCCTCTTGCCTTTGTCCTAATCGTGGTTCTACTGATGAGCAAAGCGAGACCCCTTCCACCCTTGGTGGAGATAATACTTGCTTTGTTGCTGCGAACAACTACCTAGTGCCCTTCTCATAAGTGATAAACACCGGCATACTAGTGGTATGTGTCTCATGACCCTCATGCTGATAAGAAGGTCCACTTGTCTCATGCAAAGCCTTTGAAGGTCCCTGAGGAGCTGTGAAAAACTCAGAAGAAATGAAGTCCTCCCAAGTGATGCCCTGCAAGCCAAGTTGATGGATGACCACAATCTTAATAAGAGCAAAATGGTAAATACTGTTGAACTGCTGCTGAGGAATCTTGTGCTGCACTAGAGTGGTGATCTTCTCAATATTTCGGCACATGAAATAAGGGATGTTCATCATCCTCACCCTGGTAAAATGCATCAGCAGCCTGATATGATAAGCATATAATCAAGAAAACTGGCCCTCACAGCTGAAGTACTTCATTATCAATTTCATCAAAGGAGCATAAGAATCTTGGAGGTACCGAAAAGGAAACACTCTGTGAAGTTTTCTCAAATAACTAGGCTTGATGTATGGTTCATAATGCTACCTATCAATTTTCTGCCTCTTGTTCCATTGTTCTCCAATGTTAGGAATACCAGTTGCTAGTGAAATAGATTCTGGTGTTAGAGTGAATGTGACACCAGCTAGAGTGGCTTGACCATCATGTAAATGAAGCACAAACAAATGGGCCAACTCATGATGAAACTAGATTCTAGCAACTAGCTCACAAAATTCATAGCAGGACTGGTGTTGGAAACAAGAGATGTCAAGAGGGCAGGCTTGTAACTCAACAAGATTGGTTGGTTCTTCTCAAATATGTTTTCCACCTCTATGAGGCCTTCTGGATGCATGTACCTCTATAGGTGAGTCACTGTGTGTCTCCTCTTCATGCTCATATGAGGGATCAGATTCCATCTCTACTAGTGGGTGAGCTATCTTGGAGCTGTCTTGATGAGAAGTAGGTAATTTGTGATGTTTTTTATTTCTGCCACCAAGGGAAAAATATGTGAAGAACTGTAGAGGGAGGAAACAATGAGGGATTTTTGGGACTGTTGGGATAGGGTTTAGTTAGGGAAACAAGGGATTTAGTGAGTAATTTAGGAGTTTTGGGTATAGCACGAGGGTTTGGGAATTTGTATTTAGGAGTTGGGAAATGGGAATTGGGGTAGGAATAGATGATGTTTTAGGAATATGTGAGTTTAGGTAATAGGGGAATCAGGGAAAATGGAGTAAGGGAGTGGAAAGGTGAGGGAATAGAAAGATGGACTTGGTGGCCAAATAATCAATACATACCCTAGGAAGCAGTTTCCTTTGAAAGATGCAAGAGGTAGGGTTTGATTTTTTATTCACACAACCACCATAAATTTGATGACAAATCCTTTCACTAGCCAAGAGGAGAGCTGCACTTACTTATACACTGGAGGATTTCGGTGATTTTGGCATTTTGAAGAAGTTGCTGAAGAAACTAGGCTTGGTAGCTCTATGCGTCGTGCCTCAAACCCAATGCACCGCACCTTGTGTATGTGCCATGCCCCTTCACTTTAACACTACAAATCGTGGCCCTATGCGCCGCACCTGCTATGTGCGCCATGCCACTTGCCCAGTGCGTCGTGCCTCTGTCTTGGGGCAATTGTTTCAACAATGCCTTCTTTTGCTCAAACACGGCTTTTCTCTTACTCACACTTTGTTGCTTGAGTGCAAATAACACATATTTCATTAAATTTGGAATTAAATGGTGGATCTAGAATTTCAAAATAACCAAAAAACTCAATTCTAGTCATTGTCCTTGTAATAAGATATTTCCAAATTTAATGAAATATGTGTTAAATGAGCTTTTCAAATTGAAGGAATGACTTATATACAAAGACCTTTTAATTTTTATTTCATAAAAACCCATTTTCATAATGTTCGGAATTTGACTTCATTTTTAACTCTGTTTTTGAGCTTTTTCACTTTATTTGAGCTGGTGATGAACTGAATGACTTGTGTTTTGTTTTCTTTGCAGGGGATTGGAGCTACTGAGTCTAGGGAAAGTGACCAGGGTTATAGATGAAATGATTTACATATAAAGGAAATAAAATTACATGAATTTGTAAACTAAAAGCTAAAATACTCTGCTTTTCCTTAAAACAGAGTTTTAAGGAAAAACACATCTCTGAGCACTTGATTATGAACTTTATTGATGTTGGAACCTCCTCATGTGCCTTCTGGATGATATTAGACATTTTAAAACCTTTTTTGATGAAACCCTAATGAAACCCTAGACCTAATGACAGTAAAACCCTAGAAGAATGACTCTTGAAATTTTAAAGACAAAAAGTAACTGTAAATGATCTTGATGAGTAAAAATGGGCCAGCAAGTAAAGGACATGAGGGAAAATGTAGGAGAAGCCACTACCGTCAGATGATCCATGCACCTAATGGAATGAAGCTGACTGGGCGAGACACCAAATATGAAATGCAACAAGAGGATTTGATCTCTGATGGAGGGATGAAGATACCGACACTAACAGTCCCCAAACTATTTGATGGTGTATTTTTTACAGTAGACTTGTGCCTCGATGGCATCTATGTATATGGCATTGGAACCTATCTCCAACTCATTCTGAAGCATGTGAAACATGGCGTTGATCATGATAGGACCACCACATGTACTTCTTCATGTTATGTGCACTTAGCTCCAAGTCATCCCTGGTGGCCTCTCGATTACCTTCTCTATGTACTCATCAAACTCTAGTCAGACTTGGTTCTTGGGTTTAGCCTTAGTGAGGGAACTAATTAACGAGATCCTATGCATTCTCACCATAATATCCAAATTGTTGTAAAACTATGCATATGAGGCATGTATGCTATTAATGAATAGGGTGAGATTCTCGTAGTTCTATATAAACATCTGAACTTTTTCTTTCTCTAGCTCTACCTGCAGTTTCATCTTCTTGGCTAAGTGAAGCAGGGCCCCTTTGTACCATATTATCCACTCTTATACATGGAAGATGGAAGCATGTATGTTCTTGAGAGTTTTGACAAACTCTTATCTCCACTAGTGTAATCCATGCACATAGACAACTGCTTTATGCATGGTGAAAAATATGTCATAGATATTTCACATGGTACTCTCAAGTGTTGATACTTCATCAAGTATCACTTTCCTCATTTCTCCAATTGTCGAAAACACACTCTACTCTCGAATTTGTTCTACATCTTTCTTGGTAGCCTGCAATTTCTTTTCCAGTTGTTCATTCTCGACCAACATGAATTTAACATTTGAGCTTATTTCTCCTCCATAGGACAAGGTGGCGTCGGTAAGGGCAGCTTGATGCTTCCTAGTGTCTATAACTATTACCCTTTCCTTGATGAATGTAGGAGATGCGTGATCATCCAAAAATTACTTCCTACCCACCTGTACAATCCTCTTCTGCAACTTGTCAAATAATAGATTGTACATGTCCATGACCAGATCATCATTAAGGAGAACTGCTTCTCCTTGCTCGCTTGGGACTGGTTCTGATACTGGAGGTGCCAGAGACTCAAAGATGGCCTCTATTTCTCTTAGCATAAGGTTAGTGTATTCATTCTGTTGCTCTTGCTCCAACTCCATATCTGTCACTTCACTTAGTTGCTCAATCTATTAAGAAAGCTCCTGATCCTGCATCTGTTCATCGTCTTCCTCAGCTCCTAGTTTTTACGATCCATCAAACTGTATGGGCATTGTTTGCTCTATCATTGTGCCTTTCCTTTGTTATTCTTCCTTCTTCCCCTTCTCTTCTCTTTCTCTCCTCCTCAACGCTTTTTCTTTCATCGACTTGTTCTTCGTCTCTTGCAACTTTATTTTTGCTTCCTGCAACCTCTGATTTTCTTTCATCTTTCACTCTGCTCTCTTTCTTTGCTGCTCCCTCTTAGCTTCCACTACCAAAGTTGATTTCTCTAAAAGAGGATATTCCTTCATCTTGGAAATTTTCTCTACCTCTAGATTCTCATCAACCTTCCTCTTTCCCATGTCTTGCATTGGATTTCTACCTATTTATACTATTGTTGTTGCTTCCCTTGCTATTGTTGTTTGCAAAGCAGATTTCCAAGTTGTTTCTATACTGACTCATTCATTGAGTCTAGAGGCATTATAACAGTACCTCCAAGGGTCCTCCCCCACCTAATGAGATGCCCCGTGGATCCATAGAAAGTATACTCTCACAAAATGGTCCTTGCAAATACCGTGGGGATCATAAGGATTAAATTATTTGGTGTCAAACTCAAATACCACTATCTCCTTAGTTTTGATATCTGTATCCTTCAAGCTCTTAATATCATACAATCTAATCTACAAAGGAAGAGTGCCCCATGGAACTTTCTTCCTCCTATGTAGTCCTACTGACAACCCTATGGAGAAGTGATAAGAGACCTCTCACATGACCAACTTGTTAGTGGCATACCTTGGTAGAACATGCAGATGCTTTTCTCCACCATAGACTTTGATTAAGGTTCAACCTAGTGAGGCATACCAATCTTCGATGTTCACTATCAGCTCCATTACTTCTTGGGACATGCAAGGGGGGTCCTACTCAAAGATAAGCTTGTACAACGAGATGACGAAATGGTCAGTTAGATTTTCCATCACTTCTCGATAATTGCATTTGGAAAGAAACTTGTAATAAATAATGACAACAATCTTCTTTGGTGTCCATGTCCAGCTCATGCTAGGGAAATGTTGTTGGGCACAAATTGCATCAAGTGAGTATATAGAAATGTAGAATCTTTCTTTCTCATTCTTAGGTGGATTTCGAGAATTAGTCACATGGATTTTCAACTAATGAGATAACAAGTCTGACCAGTTGAAAGGCTTCCCATCATTCACCAACTAGTCGAGCCCGACTACCCAACCTTCAGGAAAGGTTTCTATGTTCGCTTGATCATATATTATATAGGAAAAGATGACCGAGAATTGATAATCCCTCCTAAGATAATTTTTCATGTAAACATAATTGGGTGTCTATCTAAACTTTCATGGATCCTTCACCCAATGCTTGATGATAGCTCTAGCGTTCACAAAGTTGTGGGTGGCATAGAAAAATAAGTCAACGCGCTTCACCGACTGAGGTAAATGATACATCTGTTGAAACCCCCCCCCCCCCCCCAAACAAAAATGTGGCAAGCTCTATCCCGCTAACACTGCTCAGTCTCATAGTTTGTTCATCTGTATGTGAAAGAATCCAGCTAATAATACCCACACAGGGGAAGACAGGGTACCTACATGCAACCTTGTATGAGCATGACTCGTGGATGCTAATGTAAACATGTTGTTCCTCTAAGTATTCCTTGAATTCCTCTGCAAGGTATCCTTGATCTGCTTCTATGTCAATGTTGTAACCTTCTCATTGAATAGCTAAGTGTCATCATAAACTGGTATATCAACTGATATCTACTCAATTGAGTCCACAATACTACTTTTGATAGTTTCCTTTGACGCAACTCTCTTGGACGCCATGTTAACTATAACTGCTAGAGAGATGATAAAAAATTGTTGTACATGTGGGAAAAATAGGACACTCATGGAAAGCAAATGTTAGCTTAAAAACCAAAGCAACTTTAGGACAAGACCAAGCAACAAATCAGGATCATGATGGGATAGACTGTACAATTCTAGTTCACAAAGGTCACTGACAACCTTTTGGAACTATGCATTGTGCAATATTGTTAGTCAGTGGGGATGATGGGATAGATTGCACAATTCTAGTTCACAAAGGTCACTAGTGGCCTTTTGGAACTAGACATTGTGTAGTCTCAATAGTTAGTGGGGAGGCTTGCTGACTAGAATTACGAAATGCGCAGTTCAGTCTTGGGACAAGGCCGAGAGAGACTGCGCATTGTGCAGTCTCAGTGGCCAAGCTGGCAAGCAGGCTCCTAGAACTACTCAATGCATAAATGGATCCAAACTAGGAAAACCTATGTGTAATTCTAGAAGCCAAGGCAGAGGCCTTAAGCTCCTAGATTGCGCAGTGCATGCAATGATGAGTGAGATCTAGGAAATGGGGGCTCATATTTGCCTAATGGGAGTGTGAAATCAAGCATATCTGAAGGATGGCTTGATGCTAAGTTCATATATTACTAATTTATGATGCATGCACTTGAAATAATTGCACGAATTAATCAAACTCAAGGAAAATGAAGCATGTGAAGAGAGTCGCTGCAACGATGACCATTGGTGCAAAAATAGGAAAACAAATGCAACACTTGGGAAAGGCAATCTAAAAATTGAAACAACACTTATACAAATTAAACCAAATTAAAACACCAGCATTCATTCAAATAAAGAAGTGAAATATCACTCTCACAAGCTAAAAGATAAAAAGCGACAGAAAAAAAGTAGTAAAAGACTAGAAAAGAAAAACTCACTTGGAAAAGCGACGACAATCAAACCAAAGGTTCCTTAATCTCCTTGGGAATGCCAGAGCTACAAGATCAAATTTGAAAATAAGCTCTAGTGGTATCGCTTGAATAATTTTGGTCAACTTAGGGTTTATGATGGGAATGCCAAAAATAAAGGAAAAAGTGACACTTGGGAGCAATTTCAAAAATGACTCAAGTGCCTCCTTCAGGTTGCTAAAAATGGATCCCTGTTTTTTAGGGATGCTTTTTATTTTTTACTTATTGATTTTTCAGGAAAAAAATTACATGCATTTCTTGGAAATATTACGTAGTTATGGGGAGAGTCGGGCAACTCTCTGTCTCATCCATTGCAAAATTTATTAGCACAGTTGGTTCTACGCAATCTTTGGGTTGAGTGGCTTTAGGTTACCTCTCATGTTCTACACAATTTTCCATCTGAAAGTTGGCTTCCATCTAGTTCTGCACATTTTCTAGGCTCAAGGCCCAGTGCTACTTAAGGCTGCATAATTCCTAAGGATTGTGTAGTTCTCTAAGGCAAGCCTAGAACTGTCGAAAGACTGTTATAGACATATTTGGGCACTGCAACCAAAATCATATATGTCGATAAACCAAGGGCTCTTTAACCCGTAAAAGTGTTTTTTCATACCCTAAAGGATCATGGTCAACTGATTACATCATTTCCCAGAAGTTCCACCTGAAAAACTACTCAAAAATGGCCAAAACTGGACCATACTAACTGCTCCACTATCAAGTTGTGATGCATACTGGCTCCTACACTAGCCAGGTGCGATGCATATTGAAGAGGCCTTCTATAGGGTGCAATGAGTGAGAATGGACAAATGGCTGAGACAGTTTGCTAAGTGGATGTTCATGGAATCTTCTAGAAACTTCTCCTATGACACTTGCCTCTCTGAATTCACCCAGGGATGAGTAAGAGATCAATGAAATCTCCAAGTGGAACCAAGAACTATGAGTGGAATGACACTAATAAAAAACCTAGAGTTGACTCACACCCTTGCAAGACATCTATAAATGGATCCCTCATCTGAGAAATCGAGAGGTTGGAATTTTTTAATTTGTAAGGAAGTGTTGTTGGTTTATCTTTGAGAAGAGACATTGTATTGTTGGGTGATCTTGCTTTTCATGAGGTGAAGAGGGCTTTGATTCTGGGAGGATGATGCTAGATCCGACTGCTGGGTTGTAATTCTCCCTTCTATTTTAATAAAGTTATTTGAGTTTTCCTCCATACAATCATCTATTTGTGAATGAAATTGTATGTTCAATGTATTTGTGATTCTGCATTGTTTATGATATTATATATTGATATGCTTTGATGGTGTTTTGTTACTTTGTCTCTACAGGTATTGTCTAAAGCAGGACGAGTAGGAGAGGAGTTGCAAGCTCTATCAAGGGAGAGAGAAATCAAGCAAGGATTCAAGCGGAAGATCCAGGTTGGTCCCCTTTGCTTCTCTCTTACCTATCATACATAAAGGAAATCACAAATTCCTTTGGTTGTTTTCTTCTACGATAGCTACCAATCTTAGTGGGACTAGCAGATTGAAAAGACACTAGTTTTTCTGGAAACAAAATGGCGACTCCACTGGGGAGTGAATAGTTTGTTTGTTTGTTATTGTTGTTTGCTTTATAAACTACAAATGGATCCTAAAGTTAGCCACATAGCTTTCGAACTGATCTTGCTATGCAATTGCAAAGTAGATGAATGTTGCTTCAGTTAATCTCCAGGTTAGTTTATGAACTAAACATCTGAATTACAAGCATTCTAAATGCCCTTGTGGTAGCTCAATAACCTCCTAAGATCATACCCCTGTACTTTGTTCTTTACTGTCCATAATAGATCAGCCTAAATCACTGAACTTGACTACAAATTTGAGCAAAAACCCACCTCAGTTTCACTCACTGGACCGTCGCACTATCTATAACTGGAAGCCAGTATGCATCGAACCTCCTATGTGTAGTAGGTGAGATGCATCCCTGTTTCTGTGATGGACAGGTGCGATGACTGAGTAATGCTATTTCCCTCTTTGAAATTTTGGTTTCTTGTCCTTGTTTTCAGCTCTATTCAGTTGCTTTGCTACTTATGATCAGTATCTCATTGCTAAAACCTCCTTCCTTTACTTTTTTTAGCCTCCATTGATTAGGATTAGTAAATGTTTTTATGTATTTGTCCATCATTTATGATATTTCGTCAAAAAGTAGCTAAAATCAAACTGTCGTTTTGATGCAAAAAGAGTTGTAATTGTCATTTTGATTCAAAAAGAAGAGTGTCATAAATTCTTCCTCCTTTAGAGAGTCGATTGTGCTTTTGTCATTGTATTTGATTTGAATTGTCAATATTTGAAGTGTCAAAAGCAGTTTTCTATTTGAAATCGAAATGTCGTTTAGTCTTCCTTTCATTTTGAAAAGAAATTGTCGAAATGTCTCTTTGAAAAAAATAGTTCAAATCTATACTTAGTTTTCCTTTTTGGCATTCTCACTTTAAGGAAATGAAAAACAAATACATGCATTTTCATTTGCATTTAGACTGTGTGCAAAAAATGATTTAGGAAAAGTTCATTTAGTGTGCGCTCTTTTCTCTCTGTTTGAAATAATCGTAATCTTCTTTCCTGAGTAGCTAGGATTTTCATTGCTAAAAGAAAAACAACGATTGTTTATCATTTTAGATTGCATATTTAGGAATTTTACATCTACATCACACAGTGAACTTTGAAAGACAAACTTCTAAACAAGATCAACTCTAGAATAAATCTCAATGAACATAAAAATGCTTTGGAACCTAACACAACACATCTAAAGGTCTAGGCTAGAGACGTGTTCCAGCGTCGTAAAATCTAGTAACTATCGTTTTCATCAAAGGTTGGGTGATTCCTCCTCTTTGATACAACAAGTGCTAGTACAGACTTGTGCTCCCCATACCATCGATCATATATTGGGAGACCACAATAGGTTGATATCCTTTATCCATAGGAAGCCGTGTTTGCCGCCCTATTGATCGCAATGCACTGAACACAGCATTCAGGAAGATTGACTGATATATATAAGTCCTTGGTAATTTCTCTTTAATTTACCACCAAGTTGTATATTACAGTTTTGCGATTGGTTTGGTAATCCCTCTGTCTAGATTTCCAAAGTAGTCACTTTTGTTCCTTTTCGACTCCTTAAAAGAAAAGGTCCATCTGAGCACTTGTCACTTTAGGCTCATTAAAAATTGAAGGGGACTAGAGTCATCTTTAGCTTTTTCTCAACTATTAAAAATTGAAAAAGCAAAGTTGTATCAAAGCGTCTTAAAATTTATTTAATTCGAATTAACATCCCTGTTCCTTCGTTGATCTTAGGTTGAGATAATGGAGTCCACCAATCAAGGAATCCCTCTTGAAGGGAATCCTAGTCCATTTTCCTCTTCGGGAAATATTGGTGCTCCACATATGGCCACATTGTCCCTTCGAAGAATCACAATTGGTTTTCCGGTATGGATATTCTCAACCTTTATCGTTCAAAATACTGTAAATCCTCAGCAATCGAATCAGCAACTAGTTGATACCGAAAGTGACCCTTCACCTTCTACTTCATTTGTTTCTCCCTCCCCTTCTTCCTCTTCACTTGTTGAAAATAGTGATACTAGTAACTAAGTGGCTGAGAAGAAGAAGAAAGGGAAGGAGAAGAAGAAGAAGAAGTCGGTTAAAAAAGGGGGCAACATGAATCATCTGGTGAAAATCCGCACACAAACACTCCTAAATATCCTTGTCTAATTTGCAAAGGAAACCATTTTCATCGAGATTGTCCTTGAATTCTGTGGATCTTGAGAGAATGGTCTCCCCATTCGCACCACCTGTTGTCATCAACCTTTAGCGATCATGTTGACAGCACACTATCAACTAGTGAAAATGAAATTCCTGCACAGAAGGGAAAGGTCAAAATTCCATGTCAATTATGTGAAGGAGACCATTTCCTTCCCCGTTGTCATTTTCTAGATGAGGCAAAGAGAATCTTGCATAATTGTCCTACTTCACCACAACAACTTCCACCTAGATATAAGAAACTTTCACCAAGTCCTTCACTAGTTGAAAATATGATTGACGTAAATCAATCGTTGGTTGAAATGCCTATCATTGACAGTGAACCTTCTAATTCCATACCGGACCAAATTCAGCAAGTTGAGATGGCAGTTGACCCAGGCTTGTCTTCAGAAGGTCCATCTTCAAATGATACAATTTCCAAAGAGAATGAGAACAATATTGTTCAAATTCTTTTTGTTAATACAAAGTTTGATGAACTTGGGGGCAATCCACCCATTCCTTTACAAGAGGAGGAAAATTCCCCAGTTCAAGAGGTTCATCCAGCTATTTATCTGGTACCCCCTCCAAGCAGTCTAGTCATTTCCTTTGACTGGAATCAACTAGCAAGGCCCCGCCTTCCATCTAATGTACCATTCCGGATCATAGTACAAGTTTACAAAATGATTGTGTCTGGCACTATCATATATGAAGGGGCTTCAGTGAGTATCCTTTCCTCAACTGCTTGGAAAGCGCTTGGTTCACCATCGGTTATGCTTATGACACAAAATTTGTCAGGCTTTAACAAAGGAACTAGTCAACCGTTAGCGATCCTTTCGAAGTTTCCCATAACTTTGAAAAGGAAAACTGTTCACTTGAACGTGATGATAGTCCAAGGACCATTAGATTACAATCTACTTCTTGCATGTGACTATATATATAGCATGGAATCTATTGTTCCACACTCTTTCGAGTGATGTGTTTCCTGCATGAAGGTAGAATGGTATAGCTTATCGACTAGCTTTCATTCCCCGATTCAAACATAGAGTTAAGTCAAACATCATCCCTAAATGGTCTCTTTGCATCAAGGGTGTCTCTTCAACCTTCATTCCATCCACCTGATTGCAACGAGTAGTTCAGTGAATGTAACGAAGCTTAGGGGACATGCACCCTTGTCCATCTAGATGAACCCAGGTGAAAAGATAGGTTTCCCTATAGGTTATGTGATTGGAAGTGTAATCTCACACCATTCACTTTTGTCCACCCATTCCGGGGACAAATCCAAGGAAGTGTTTTAGTCTAACACTAACAGAAACAATCCTGCCTAACTACAGTGACTTCCATATGGTTACCTAGAGACTCTCCTTTTCTCGATGCCTAGGGGCATGCAAACCTTTTTATGCAAGAAAAAATGACCAATTTCATTTTTTTTAGCTTCCTAGATTTTTAGCTTTTTAGCTTGCTAGTATGTCAACTTCTTAGGTTAGGTGAATGGTCTGATCCGCCATTCAGCTTCGTCTATGTTGCGAGTGAAGCAAAGGAAGTGTTTTGTCTAAACTGCTGATGAAACCATCCTACCTAACCTCAGTAGTTCCTTAGCTTTTTTACTTCTTTTAGCCTATTAGTTTGGTCATTTCTAGCCTATATAAAGAGGCAATGAGTAATGTTTCCGCAAGGTTCAAGATCGTTAAAAAATAAACCCGCCAATGAACAATGTTTCCGCAAGGTTCAAGCTCGTAAAAAAATAAACCTGCCACTGAGCATATGCTCCCCCAGAGTTCAATCTCATTAAAAAATGAACCCACCTTCAGTAAATAACCTTTGTGACTGCCATTCTATCTGCCTTTCGAACCTTGGTTGTGTTCCTTCCATCACCTCCATCTGTTTGGCCGATCATACGCTTCCACTTGATTGTTTACCATTTTGAGGAACAACTGCGATGAGTGGTCCTGTTAGCCAACCTCTTCACAACACCATGTTTTGATAAGTTCCAAGATTACCCGGAACTAGTTCCAAGATTACTCGAAACCCGTTTGCTACACTAAATGCCACTCATTCCTCAAATAACTAGTCTACTTTAAACTCTTTTCGGACACGCTAAATATGAAAAGATTGTCAAGAAATTGGCCTCTCCAGCTCGTTAAATTGATTTGAAGTGCCATCCCTCATATATTTTAATATTTTTGGACCCAAGGGATTATCCCACAAAAAGATCGAGCACTTGTCTTTTTCGACTCGCTAAAGTGATCAGAAAAGTCATCCCTTTTGTATTGTTTTAATCTATTTCAGACTCAAGGGATTATGATATGAAAAAGAACTTCTGGACTTTCCTTTTTTTCCCTTTTCAAACACTCTAAACATGAAAAGGACCGAGTTATCCTTGTCATTAAACTCATTAAAACAATAGCGACAAACTTGTCCATTTAGACAAGAACGAGTTTCATTGTCGCTAGGCTAGCTAAAACATAGCGACAGGTTTTCCTGAAGGGAAAATTATAGAACAAGCATATGTTATCTTCCTCAAGCTTGAAAAAAATAAAGAGGTATTGGTTAGCAATGACTAGGGAGAAAGGGAAGAAAACTTGAAGAATTTTATTGGTAGCAGGTCGCTCTTGAACATGACACTTTCACTCCATCACCATGATTGAGTCGGGTTGGGTTATTCCATTCATCAATCATATCACCATTGGTCCTCCATACCATCCATTTTTGGAGTTAATTCTACCAATCCATTTTAGTGTCGTTGATATGTTCAAAAGAAGTCATTCAGAGAATTTGCCATCTAGTTAATACCTCATCCACTGCAATACCTTCACCCTCCATTTTTCATGACCGTCATTCCTAAACCTTGTATCATCAGATCATTTTCACCTCTAGAAAAACATTTACTTCATTTCGTGTCATAGATGTGGGATACATCAAGGCCCTCCTACGACAGGTCACTTCTTGTTGACATTAGATCATTATCTGAGAAGTTGACTTAGAAACAACACTTTCAGTACTTTGAAGCTTGCATGCCTCAATGGCAAGTTTCTCACTTCTTGCGACAGGTTTACATTAATGACCTTCAATCAAAAGATTTTGTGCGGTGTTCGACATCGGATCATATATTCACACCACATGAATTGTACTGTAATACCTTGAGGGTCATTATCATTATCGGTGATTCCTTTCACATCTGTTAATAGCTTATATTATTGGTTGGTAATCAGGCGATGTCTTTCCATGTTCGACTTTAGGACATCTTTTCACATGGATCAACTTGTACATCGGGTGAAGACTCAACGAGTTTGAAGACCCCGGATCTAGTTTCATCCATCCAGGCTGCGATACATTCAGGAATATAAAGACATAAAATGTACACAGAAGCTGCATAGATGGTCATCCAACCCACGGACGATGACCCTTCATATGAAGAATCACCAGTTTGCAACTGCAAATGATTATCTATCCTGTGCACATGAAAATGAATTTATAAATCTGAGCATGGGAATGCCCGCCTCAGCTAGATCATGAAAATAATATGATGATGATGTATTGTATTGTATTGTATCTTATACAGGTCACCTTCCAGTTCAAACACCTTAGATCCTCATGATAAAGCATTTCACCCGACATCAAAAGATTTACGATGTCATGCTTTAGGGGGCAACTGTTATAGACATATTTGGGAACTTCAACCCGAATCATATATGTTGATAAACCAAGGGCTCTTTAACCCCTAAACGTGTTGTTTCATACCCTAAAGGATCATGGTCAACTGATTACATCGTTTCCCAGAAGTTCCACCTGGAAAACTACTCAGAAATGGCCAAAACTGGACCATATTGACTGCTCCACTGTCAAGGTGTGATGCATACTGGCTCCTACACTAGCCAGGTGTAATGCATACTGAAGAGGCCTTCTCTAGGGTGCGATGAGCGAGAATGGACAAATGGCTGAGACAATTTTTTAAGTGGATTCTCATGGAATCTTCTAGAAACTTCTCCTATGACACTTGCCTCTCTGAATTCGCCTAGGGATGAGTAAGAGATCAATGAAATCTCCAAGTGGAACCAAGAACTATGAGTGGAATGACACTAATTAAAAACCCAGAGCTAACTCACACCCTTGCAAGACATCTATAAATGGATCCCTCATCTGAGAGATCTAGAGGAAGTGTTGTTGGTTTATCTTTGAGAAGAGACATTGTATTATTGGGTGATCTTGCTTTTCATGAGGTGAAGAGGGTTTTGATACTGGGAGGATGATGCTGGATTAGACTGTTGGGTTGTAATTCTCCCTTCTATTTTAATAAAGTTCTTTGAGTTTTCCTCGATACAATCGTGTATTTGTGAATTTTGTTATTTGTGAATGAAATTGTATGTTCAATCTATTTCTGATTATGCATTGTTTATGATATTATAGATTGAGATGCTTTAATGGTGTTTTGTTACTTTGTCTCTACAGGTATTCTCTAAAGCGAGACGAGTAGGAGAGGAGTTACAAGCTCTATCAAGGGAGAGAGAAATCAAGCAAGGAGTCAAGTGGAAGATCCAGGTTGGTCCCCTTTGCTTCTCTCTTATCTATCATACATAAAGGAAATCACAAATTGCTTTGATTGTTTGTTTCTAAGATAGCTACCAATCTTAGTGGGACTAGTCGATCGAAAAGACACTAGTTTTCCCGGAAACAAAGACCAAGTCAAGAGATCGGCTTATGGGTTAGAAATTAAACCAAGTAAGAAAACACAAGTTAAGATGCAAAGGATGAGTCTCAATCAAAGTACAAGTACCTGGATCAGTGCAATATGATCTGATTTTATTTAGAAGGGAGGCTCTAGAAAAGAGCATAGGAAAAAATTTGGAGGGTTTTTTTATGTGCTGCAACAAGGGGATGAACCTTTTTCTCTAGAAGACATAGAGTTTGGGGTTAAGGAACTAACAACTGGGAAAGCTAAGTACATTCAAGGCTACCAAATTGAAATTTTTTAGCTAGGAGGGATTATCCTCACCCCTCACATACATAAGCTCTTCAATTTAGAAATTACACAAGGATTCCTTATTCCTTGGACATAAATCTTCATTGTACCTATCTTTGAAAGTTGAGATAAAAATAACTCTAATTTTAGGACCAAATTAGCACCATTTTTGTCAAGCTATACATAATTATTTTCGAAAATAAGAATAAACATGGGTGGAAAGATATCATAAAAGAGCTAAACGACACGTTAGGTTTAGGATATATCTGTAAGTTTTAACCCCGTACAAAAGTTACCTGCATACGAATTCTAAAACACAGAAAATAAACAATGCAAGATCATAACACATAAAACACATATACACAGAGATTTTCCCCTAGATCCCAAAACCAGGACTACCAGCTTGATTTTT
>APFE031213690.1:49920-73800 GCA_000404065.3 Pinus taeda
AAAAAAAAAAAAAAAAACATGTGCGAAAATCATGCACAAAACCATAGGTGGGTTCGCCCAACCTAACATAGGGTCCACCATAAAGTGGGGTTACGGGTGTCGTTCAAACCCCTTGTTAACTATGTGGAAAGAATATAACACAACCCAACATTCTCCCACTTGTTGTTTTCTTTCCACAAGGGGCCACAAGAGAGCTTAGTCATTTTCCCAGCCTTGAAATGCCCATTGTCTCTCTACACCAAGAGAACTTCTTAGAGCTCACAAATTTTGTCAATGCATCTGCAGTATTCTTTAAAGTGTCCACCGTTACCAGCAACACCTTTTTGTATTCTATCATATCCCTCACAAAGTGATACTGAAGATCAATGTGCTTTGTCTTTGAATGATATGCAGGGTTCTTTGCCAATAAAATTGCACTTTGGCTGTCACAGTCTATCCTTATAGCTTCCTGTACTAACCCCATACTTGAACAGAATCTCTACAACCAAACTGCTTCCTTGCTTGCATGAGTGGCTGCCATGTATTTTGCCTCTGTAGTTGATAGTGCCACTACAAATTTTTTCTTACTCATCCAACTAACTGTACCTCCAAATAGGTTAAACACATACCCACTTGTATATCTTCTCTGATCCAGATCTCTAGCCCAGTCTACATCAACAAAGCCACAAATATCCAACACTCTATCCAATCCTGATCTTCCTTGGTAGCATAGACCATAATCACTAGTGCCACGCAAATACCTGAAAACCCGCTTCACTACTGTCCAATGCTCCTTTCTTGTTTTTGACATAAACCTGCTCAATACTCCCACCGCATATGCAATGTCTGGTCTAGTACAGACCATTGCATACATCAGGCTACTGACTGCACTTGCATATGGAACGGAGGACATGTCCTCTTCCTCTTCTTGTGTCTTAGGACATTGTTCAGCAAATAACCTCACATCTACAGGAATAGGAACCTTCACCAGTTTACTATCCTACATATTAAACCTCTGCAGTATTGTCTCGACATACTTCCTCTGGTTTAACCAGAGCTTCCTCTTTGCCCAAATTTGGAGGACAATTGGGTCTTCAAATCTTGTATAATTTCTTTGTCATTTCCAACCAGCAACATATCATCCACATACAAGACTAGATAAATAACACAATCACCATTTAATTTAAAATACACACAGTGATCTGCTTTTCTTCTGGTGAAGCCAAGTCCCTATATAAATGTATCAAATTTCTGATACCACATCCTTGGTGACTATTTTAACCCATATAGCGACTTCTTTAACTTTCATACCAATTCTTTCTTACGCTTCGCTGCAAAGCCTTCAGGTTGCTTCATGTAGCTTTCATCTTCCAGATCCTCGTGAAGAAATGTTGTGTTCACATCCATCTATTCTACCTCAAAATCAAAAGTAGCAGCAACAGATAAAAGTAATCTAATAGAAGTTACCTTGGCAAACAGAGAAAAAATATCACCAAAATCAATTCCGGGCACCTGGGAATAACCTTTTGCTACCAACCGAGCTTTGTATTTCTCCTCTTTTCCTTCTGCATTTGTCTTCTTTTTGAACATCCATTTGCTGCCAATGGGTTTCCTTCCAGCCGGCAACTCCACTAGATCCCAAGGCTCATTTTTGTGCAAAGATGGCATTTCATCAACCATGGCCTCTTTCCAAAGTTTTCCATCCTCTGAATCTACTACTTCCTTCATGGTTCTGGGATCATCGTCAGTAATAGATAAAGAAAAATTTGAACAGAAAGCAGATGGAGTATACCTTTCAGGTTGCCTTCTTTCTCGAACTGATCTTCTCACAGTCGGAGTTTGTGGCTCTTTATCTTCTAATTCCTCCTCTACTGTAAAGTATGATTCTTCCTCCTTTAGCGCAAACTCTATCTTCTCAAGTTCCTTTCATTGGACTTCATGTTTAATAACATCTTTCACCTCTATGAACACCACATCTCGGCTGTACACAACCTTCCGTGTGACTGGGTTCCAAATCTTATAACCCTTTAAACCATCCTTATACCCAATAAAGATGCACTTTTCATATTTACTATCCAACTTGGTTCATTTCTCCTTTGGAACATGTACATATGCATCACATCCAAATACCCTCAGATGTGAAAGAGAGGGTTTCTTACCAGTCCATACTTCTTGTGGAGTCTTATCCTCCAATGCTGATGAAGGCGACCTGTTGACCATGTAACATGCAGTATCCACCACCTCTGCCCAAAATTCCTATCCTAACCCAGCACCACTAAGCATGCTTCTTGCCCTTTCCATCAACGTCTTGTTCATTCTTTCTACGACTCCATTTTGCTGAGTTGTATATGGAGTAGTCTTCTGCCGTGCTATATCACACTTCTTACATAATTCTTCAAATTCCTTGCTGCAATATTCTCCACCATTATCAATCCTCAACACCTTTATCTTCTTCTCTATCTGATTTTCCACTAGAGCCTTAAATTCTTTAAACCTATCAAAGACTTCAGATTTCTTCTTAAGGAAATATATCCATGTATTCCTTGAGAAGTCATCGATAAATGATACATAGTACACAGACTTACCCAGTGATGGAACCTTCACAGGTCTAAACACATCCCTGTGCACAAGTTCCAATATCTGTTTTGCCCTCTTACTACTAGAGGGGAAACTCACCCAATTCTGCTTCCCATATACACAATTTTCACAGAAATCAAAATCCAGAGAGCTATTACTCATAACTTCTACCATACCTTTACCATGAAGTATCCGAAGGCCATTTTCTCCAATATTTCTAAGCCTTTGATGTCACAGCATGGTCTTCTCTCCAGAGACCACTAGATTTTCTGCTCCACTTTCAGGAACCACAGAACTATTGCACCCATCAATAACAGTGCTACCTTGCAGCTTGTACAGAGCTCCAATCCGAACTCCCCACATCAATACCAATGCTCCTCGAACCATCTTGTAGGTATCCTTCTAGAACAATGTTTTTACACCTGCATCATCCAACTTGCTAACATAAATCAGATTTTTGGCTAATGCAGGAATATGTAGAACACCTGGAAGCATTCTAACCCTTCAACCTTGCAACTTCAACTTTACTTTTATGCGACCAATGATTCTAGCCTTCCTGTCATCCCCTAAGAAGACATCACCACCATCATATTTCTCATACTCGCAGAACCACTCTCTGTGGGGAGTGAAGTGAAAGGATGCACCTGAGTTAATCAACCATGCCTCATGATCTACATGTGTACTTGAAGAAGCCAAGTACACATCCCCACCTTCATCTGATGTGGTTTTCGCCTTTGCAGAAGGAGCCTCATCAAATCCCTTTCCTTTGTTAGGAGCTTTAGATTTACAGTCCCTTTTGTAGTGCCCTTCCTTTCCACATTTCCAGCACACCACCTTTACAGGTTTTCCTGGATATTTAGATCTCCCACTCAATGACTTATTCTTGTTTTTGTTTTGGGTCCTCCCTCATACAGACAAGGCATCACCATTTTGGCTCTCCATATTTTTCCGTCTCATCTCCTTCGTCAGTAAGGATGAGACTATTTCATCAAAATGCAAGGCAGTTGCATTGCTACCTATTGCAATAACCAGACTATTCCATGAATCTGGTAGAGAACACAACAAATTGATGCACTTATCTTCATCTGAAATTTTAATATCAACAGATGCTAATGGACTTACCACGGTATTAAATGCATTCATATGCTCTGTCACCAAGTCTCCATCTTTCGTCCTCATGTTATACTGCTTTTTCCGCAGGAACAGTTTATTCACTAGAGACTTAGATTGGTACAAAGTCCCTAACTTGTCCCATAAAGCCTTTGTCATAGCTTCCCCTGATACATTCAGTAACACTGAATCTGAGACACAGAATCGTATTGTGTTCTTTGCCTTCTGATCCAACTTCTTCCATTCTTCATCAGACAATCCTGTTGGTTTAGTACCCGGATCTACTGTGATCCACTGGTCTTTATCCACCAATAGATCCTCCATCTTGAGTTTCCACAACTCAAAACTTTGACCATTAAATTTCTCGATCTCTATCTTTTCACTCCTTGGCATCTTCTTTCACCACTAGAATCGTTCTCGCAGATCTCCCACTAAACAAGGTCTACCACAGGCCCGAGCGAAACCCCTCAGCATCAAAGGCATCCCGTTAAAGCCAAAAATTGTCTCTGATACCAAATGTAGGCTTTAACCACGTATAGAAATTACCTGCATACGAATTCTAAAACACAAAAAGTAAACAATGCGAGATCATAACACATTAAACACATATACACAGAGATTTTCCCCTGGATCCCAAAACCGGGACTACTAGCTTGATTTTTCATTATGTTCCTTTCAATGTTAAAATACATATTTATACATGCCGAAGCATCCAATACCATGGACCGAAAACCATCACGTCCAATACCATGGACAAAAAACCGTTGTGTCCAATACCATGGATTGAAAACCATCGCATCCAAAAAAAAAAAAAAATACATGTGCAAAAATCATGCACAAAACCATAGGTGGGTTTGCCCAACCTAACATAGAGTCCAAAAGAAAAAAAATTTGGGGTGCTGCCCCGGACCCCATAAAGCGGGGCTACGGGTGCCCTTTGAACCCCTTGTTAACTACGTGGAAAGAATATAACACAACCCAACAATATCATTATATTGTGCACCACTTTATTACTTTCAAGATCATTAAATGAGCGTCACAACAATAAATTCAATCTCCTTTTTTGTTTCATTAACATAATAAAATCTTTTTGACATTGTTCCCGTGACAAAGCTTTGGAAGATATTGTACAACCCTGGTCAAAATTCCATATAAATAAAGTTAATAATGACAAAAATAATAACCAAGGTCATGGGACAATTATTCCAAGCATAATGTTCGGAAAGCCATCCTAGTGTGGTTGTTTATTGGTTGATTATGGCCAAGGAAATTGTAAAAGGAAATGGGAAAGGATTTGGAAAGCTAAAGTGGCATTAATTGGCATTTTATTTATGAAAATAATGGAAATTAGGAGAAAAGGAAGGTGAAAGGTCACATGTTGCATGTGAGGAAGAAAATCAAGGAAAATAATGGAAAATTAGGAAAATAGAGGCCTCGTCAATAAAAATTATTTTGAGGATCAATTTTAAGCTTTTTGTCAGTTCAGCTTTGGAGTTCTCTCTCTATTCTCTCTCTCACACACTCTTGGACACTTAAATTTTTTTTGGAGAACTTCAAAATTGGTTCAAGGAAAGAAAAGAAGGAAAACATAAGTAAAGATCAACCAAGGAAGACAACAATCAAGTGGCTGCATTAGTATCACTTATAGGTATCGAGTTAAATATATGATTTCCTTGCTAGTTTTGGCATGCATGGTTATGCATGTGCATTCTTGGTTCTCCTATTTCATGGGAATGGGTTTTTCCAGGTGTGATAGTGTTCTTCAACCTTTCCTTGCCATTTTTGGAGAGCCATGGTGTGATGGGTTCTCTTTTACTTAGTTTAGCTAGATTTTCAGATGGTTTCGAAACTCAATGAGTTGGTCTCTGAAATAAAGAACACAAGGCCTAGGAATCCATGGACTAGAGAAGGTGGGATTGTGGTAATGAGAATTTTGTGTACCTTGATAGGCCTAGGAATTCTCGAACAATGAATGACAGGATATACAATAAATCCTACAGGTGTGTGCCCTTGATCAAGCCTAGGAATCGTCAACCAGTGAATGATCGTATATATGATAAATATTGGAGGGTGTAGTCTTGATTATGCCTACGAAACCTCATTAGTTGAATGGTAGGATATACAGTAAATCGTAGAGACTAGGAGATAGGAAAATTTCTCAGAGTGTAGGTGGAGAGATCTAGTGGCATCCATTCTTATTTAGGGCCTAGTGATCTAGTAGGGATTGTGGTAAATGCTGGGGTAAGATAGATTGGTTTTTTTGTGCATTCATGCTTGGAATATGGCATGGTGGTGATTGGTTAAAAGAAATTTTTGGTTCAATCAATCTATGGAAGGGTGGTTTGTGGAAGTCCCAAACCTGGTTGGCTTATGCATTCATTAATAAGAGTTCCTTCTCCTTGGTATTTCATTTGTAAATGTATTGGTTCATATGTGGTTTATATATTTGTTGTATCCTTTTTATTATTTTTGTTTATATGTTGGTTATGAGTATGGTTTATGAAAGACTTGATGTGTGGCTTTCACAATGTTTTTATTAGAAACTGAATGAACAATGAATATATGACCTAGTAGATTAAAATGCAGATATCATGATTAGGCATCAATGCTTCTTTATGAATATTAGATAGGTATCAAACCTATGTGCTTAAATTTGTTGTTATGACCTATAGGTTACATATTTGTGACATGTTTGACGAAATTCCTGTAATTTATTAAATGTTTGCATTAGTAACCTTGTTTCAATGTTATTTATCATTTCTCAATGTTTCGTGGAGTTCTAAGTAGTGGCTTGAGTCTTGGGCCTGAAAAAGTGGCTAAAAATCCAAGGTGGTTGGCTCAAAACTGTCTAACAAATTACACAACCGTTGGCATGACTTGCTGCAGGATCAACTGGATGACCTTAGTTGCATGCATGGCTTATCATGGGAGCAGTTGAGGGTCCATATCAGTAAAATTTCAAGTTGTCTTGGGGGTTGGTCACCTGGAAGGGTTGGTTGACTCCTGAAGGTTCTGTAGCATGTGTGGAAGGTTAGATTGGTTTAGTTTTGTCGATTCCACTTCCTTAATTATACATGGGGATTTGAATCACATCATAGTAGCCTCTCATCACATGTTTAACCAAGTGGTCTGGTTAGCTTGGGAAAATATGGGAGGAGAGTATTACATAGATAAGGTTCCTATTGAATTGTGGGTTGTTGTGAAAATGTTGTATGAGACCATTATTTCCATGTTTAGGACCATGTAGGTTTGGTCAGAAGCAATTCACTACTATACGATTGTTAAATAAGAGTTTTCCTTGTCCCATACCCTTTGTACATATGCATCGGTACGTTAAAAGAAGGTTTGGAAGAAGCAAATTGTATTCACCCCACTCTAACTAGTATACTCATCACTCTTCTTCTTTACACTTATGATATTGTTCTTTTGGAAAGGAGTCCTCATGATCTTGGCAAGAAGCTAATAATCCTCCAATATTTCTATTCCAAGATGGTTATGGTTGCTAATACTGATAGAACAAAGTCATGATAATTGACTTTAGAAATATCATATATGATACATTCATATATGACAACAACAACTTGGATGAAGTTCCTTCGGAAAAATATCTTTAAATCGATATCCACCACAAGCTTAACTAGAATTATAATATTGAGAGAATGATAAATGAAAGACGAAAATATTATTATGGACTTGAAAACAAATGTAATTCAATATATCTATGGCAATGGGATTAAAAAACTATTGTTTCAGACTCTCTTGCCCTTGTTATTTTATACGATGTTAGGTTTGGGGGTGAAATATCTAAACAGAGTCATGAAGGAAGATATCATAAATCCATAAACATTTTATAACCTATAATCTCAATATTGAAAAAATGCACCCTATATTATCCTCCTCATCAAAGAAAATATTTTTCCCCTTAAAATCATGGTTATGTATCTTATGTATAAAAATAGGTTAAAGAATATGGAAGGCAAGAGGTTTCCTAAAATTGCTTCCAACTGGAGCCAAAACTGCCTTTGGCTCAAGCAAGGATGGGATGAGCATGCCCATTCTTGGCTTTTCCATTAGGGGATAGAGAAGGAGTTTGACCATTTTGCAAAATAAAGATAATATTAAATATATTATCACATCAAAATTAAGAAGAAATTATGGGATGATAAAGAGAAAAGGAAAAACGAAACTAAGATATGTTGATCAATCAAAATCTTGAAAATCAAAAGTACTTATCTTGACCAACATAAGAAAGAAAAAATAATTTTCTAAAATAACATTGATTTATTATAATTAACAAAATTAAATTTATTATAATTAATTATAATTAACATCTATTTTGTGTGCACTCTAATATTTATTTAATATAGTTGACATCTATTTTATGTGCACTCTAACATTTATTTAATATAGTTGCCCTCTATTTTGTGTGCATTCTGACATTTATTTATTATAGTTAACATCTATTTATCTGCACTCTAAGAAGTCAAAGTTGTCTTAGTATTTTTTTAGTATTTTTTTTATTTAGGTAAATAAAGAAACATTGCTTTTCTAATATCCCAGATACGCTATCTTTTATTATTATTTTTCAATGACCATTATTTTATTAACATCCCAAGTCTTAGCACCCTCGTAACATTCTTTTATTTTAGCACCCCAACCATTTCATGTTGTTTAACATTTTTTAATGTTCGTCAATGACTATGATAGCATATCCTAAGGCTTCGTGTTGTCATAACAAACCTCAATAACCAAACAAATCATTTTGTGAAATTAATTTTTAGGTAAAAGTGCTTTGAAAATCGACAAAAGGAATCATCCTGTGGAATGAAAAGATTCAGTGTGTCTATACTCTTGTGTGTGACGGCAAGGGCTAACCAGCCTGCCATAGGGCATTAAATGCCCTAGTACATGCATGCTGTATAACAATATAATATACTGCCTTTATTTTCAATTTATGTAGTCACCAAGGCAGTGTGTTATATTGTTATACAACATGCATGTACTAGGGCATTTAATGCCCTATGGTAGGCTGGTTAGCCCTTACCTGTGTGTGACGGTTGTTGTAACAATTATGACAACTATTACTCTTCCAATTACTTAGAGGATATCAATAGGTTTTTTTGGTAGGTAAATATTAAACACTTTGTAATTATTCATTTATTTTTTTCATTTTATTAATTAAATATGGCTTTATTCTCATTTAATAGATAGTGTGGATACAGAGTAAATTAGTAATTGGTTTATTAACTTATTGTGTAGTGATTAATGTTTATCTATCTCAATCAATTAAAGAAATTATTTAGTGAAATGAAGAGATCTTTCTAAGAACTAAATTGCCATGGATACTGAAAGTATGTGTTGAAAGTGTTATATGTGGTTGGTACTAAAACACGAGGCACATAGTGTTTCCACAATTAGGATTGATTCACGTAGTCAAATAATTAAACAATTAAAAAATTCAATCTACTTACGTAAAAAGAGAGAATGAATACAACAAGGTTACTTGTTAATATAAAAAATTGTTAGACATGTATTATGAGTATGTTGGATATTAAATCCATGTCTTTGTGAGTAATATTTATTTCAATTGTTGATTTTTGGAATATTATGGAATAGGAAAGATAAGAGTCTCACTCTTATTCTTTTGATTTGAGAATATTCTTGGAATCTAATTGAGAATAGTTCAATAATTTTTGTGATCAAAACAAGTAATATGTTTCATGTTGTAATTTATCTTTTTAAGTAGAAATTTGATTTTCATCTTCTTTTTCCTCTCCATTAAATGTGTCAATATATTTTCTAATATGTGTATGCAGAATTTTAGAAATGGGTGATGCGTAAGAAGGCTCATGGAAGTTCTATCGTAGAGTTAGGTGCCACATTGTAGGATTATATTCCAAGTGAATTTTCCATGTCCTAAAATACGTGTGTACAAGCCCCACCGCATAGTTCTATCAGTACCACAATAAAATACTTTGACCATAAAAAAAGCTACTGTTGAAAATACGACGACATTGGGAAAGCGAACAGAACTCCATCGAATGGGTCCGATAATGACAAGCGGCAGTTTTTAATTAGTCGAAGGAGGACGAAAATGAGGCTTCGATATTTGCTATAATGAATGGTGTTTTCACATGAAAGGTCATAGAGGAAAATGCCTTAAGCATAACTAATAAAATAATTTTAAATTGATGATTATAATTAACACAACCCTGGTAAGTATGATGAATAGACTCGAGTACAAAATAAGTTAATGTCTAAAATAAGTTAATGTCTATAGATAGTAGGTAGTCTTTTCTATCTAACTTGAGCACTGGCCCTTCCTTTCTTCCCTAGTCCTATTAGTTAGCCATTAGTCAATAGCTGGCCTATTAGAGTCTCTATTTAGTACATGGCTTAAATCAACTGGAATTCGATGTTTTTGTGTCATTTCCTTATGAATTGTGAGGATGTGTCATTTCCTTATGAATAAGCTCAAGTAAAAAATAATTTGATACTTCTATAAACATCGATCAATTGTGAGGATTTGTAATTGCCTTGATGTAGAGACGAAAGTGAAAAAAAGAAAATCACCCCTGAAAAAACAATAAGAGGACAATCCATGCCCACCTTTTATAATCATCCTAGAATAAAGATGATTCCTATTAGAGATCCATCCATTAATTCAAAAACCGTTTAATACTAAAAGAAATGTATCATCCTTATTAATTACGCTGAAGGTGTTCTATTATGGAGTTCTTCCTCTAGACACTGTAAAAATTCACTGTACAAATTTGGATGACCTGCGATGTTGGATGGATGTTGATAAAAAATAAACGAAAAGAGTAGCATGCCAATTTTTCATTTCACCGGTTACTCTGCTTACTACGCTTCCGATTCTTCCACTTGTTAAGCTTCTAATTATTCTCCACTCACCATCCCTTGGATCATGAAAAGTGGTAAAGAAAGAATAATTTACTCTTCTTCCTACATTAGTATTGATGCGACAGATTGTATGACCATTAACTTCACGATGGAGTGCCTTCAATAAAGAGCCAAAATTATGGTCAAGATGTCTTTATTTGGTCATTTTTTCTTCACAGTTTCTTCCACAATTTTTATTTAACAACAAATAATAATAATTATTTAATGATGTTGGATGACCTATGATGTGAGATGGAAGTCGATAAAAAAATAATTAAAATTAAAAAAAAAAAAAATGAACCATTTTCTTAGGGTTGTCAGTGTTTTTTTTGAGAAAAAACTTGGTTTAAGATATTCATGGAGTTTTCTAATCCGTGTTCACTATCATACATTTTGATGTGATATATTGGTTTCAGTTACCTTTTGAGATCGTAATTTCATAGTCATATATTTTGACAAGTGATTATTACTTCTTAATTTAATTATATTATTTTTATTTTTTT
Source organism: Pinus taeda (assembly GCA_000404065.3). Taxonomy (NCBI): domain Eukaryota; kingdom Viridiplantae; phylum Streptophyta; class Pinopsida; order Pinales; family Pinaceae; genus Pinus; species Pinus taeda. The sequence continues at coordinate 60,993 of APFE031213690.1, forward strand.
TAGGTTTTTAAATCAAATTTCATAAAATTTATTAAATTTATAAGGTTGAATAGTATAATATATATAAATAACATTTATTCATTTTTTTTAATATTGTGTTATTTTTTGTGTTTGTAATCATTGATCATAGTTTAAAAATTGTATTAGTATTTATTGTACCCATTTTTAGATATGAAGTTTCAATAAAAAAAGAGCCAAAGAAGTCGACTTGCTTTGTTCAACGAACTCGGAAATCAACTAGAGATCAGTGTTTTGTTCCCAATCAATGCACTAATTATCAAGTTCTTGATGCATAGATAAGAATTCAGTTCACTAATTATCTCATATGTTCTCTTTGATTTGCTAATTATCTCATGTGTTCTCTTGGACTCGTGAGAGACGAAAATATTGAGTTTGAGCACTCCTTCCTAATCTATGTAAAATGTCTTGGGTCTTGCTCCTTCCTTCTTTTGTATTTGATGGAAGGACATGAGGATACTACATGTATCACATCTTCTTCATCTTCATCCACCTCACATGGCAACACCAACATCCATGTTTATGATGTATTTATAAATCATCGTGGTCCCGACAGAAAGAATCTAGTGTCGCCTTATTGTCTGTGGATTAAATGTGTTTGTGGTTCGAGCTAGAATTCTCCTTCTCAATGCACAATCAATAAATCACATGATCAACATATTTGACATATCTTTTAAGCAATGAAACATGGAAAACATCATGGAATTTCAGTATCAGATGTAGTGCAAGTTTGTACACTGCTGGTCCGATCCTCTCAAGGATCTTGAAAGGCCCTCAATATCAAGGTGTTGACTTCACACATGACCCAATCCTCAAGGATATATTCTTGGTCTTGATGCACAAATACACATGTTCCCTAACCTAAAACTCCTTAAATTACTTGTGTTGGTTTGCATAACTCTTTTTTCTATCTTGTGTTTCCTTTATATTCTTCTTGATAACCTGCATTTCTTATTCCATCTTTGCCAACATGTCTAGTCCTATCAACATCTTGTTGGCTAAATCACTCCAACTGATGGGAGTATTACAACTCTTCCCATAAATTTCCTCAAACGGACTCATCCTTGGTGACTCATGATACCCATTTTTATAAGAAAACTCATCAAGTGGAATATACTCCTCCCACTTCCGCTATTAATGCATAACATACATTTTCAACATGTCGTCCAAAACCCTATTAAACCTCTCTTTGTGTCCACCTGTCTGCGGATGATAAGTTCTACTGAAGGCCAACTCTCTAACCAAATATGCAAGTAACTCCTTCCAAAACTTGGAAGTGAAATTATCATCTCTATATGACATAATATTCTTGGGAATATGATGCAACCTCACTATCTCCCCGATGAATACCTATGCTACATCACTAGTTGAATAAGTAGACTTCACTGGAATGAAGTGTGCTACCTTTCTCACCATATCAATCACAATCATGATGGAACCATGTGGTCTAGATGTCCTCGGAAAACTTGTAATGAAATCCATATAAATGACCTCCCATTTCCACTTTGGAATCATAATCAATTGTAGTAAACCACTTGCATGCTTGCACTCTTCTTTTACCTGTTGAAATTCCAAACACCTAGGCACAAACTCTCCCACTTCCTTCTTCATATTTAGCCAATAGTAGAACTTCTTCACAATTGTCAAGGTCTTTTGATATCCCGGATGACCTGAATTTGGATTAACATGCTATTCCCTTAAGATAAGCTTCTTGATCTCACTCTTCCTTGCCACGTAGATCTTGTCCATAAATATGAGCGAACCATCCACTGTGAGATGATAGTCCACATCCTAATCACATGTACCCTGCTATTGTAATATATGCCTAAGATCCCTATACGTTTCATCCTCTTATCCTGCCTGTAATATATGATCCTATAAATCTATCCCATATGAACTCATAGTTTCTATGTGATTCACGTGTACTCTTCTTCTAAGAGAATTTGCAACCCTATTCTACTTACCCTTGATATACTTGATCTCAAAGTCAAACTCACTGATCGTGGCTAACAACCTAGATTTACTAGAATTTAGATTAGGTTGGTCAAATAAATATCTTAGTCCACTATGATCACTCATTAATACAAACCTCCTACCAAGAACATAGTGTACCCACATCTTCAATGTATGGACGATCGCTGCCAACTTAAGATCATGTGTCACATAGTTCTGCTCATGCTCATTTAATCTCCTTGATCCATAAAATACCACATGTCCCTCTTGCATTAAGACTACACCAAGTCCTCTCTTGTAAGAATTTGTACATTAAAACTGGATAATTTATCAAAAACGGCTTCAACTACTCAAAACTTATTTCACATTCCTCTGTCCATCTAAATTTATTTTCTTTCCCTTACAATGATGTGATAGGATAGGAAATCCATGAGAAGTTATTAATGAAACTTCTCTACTAACCTGCTAACCTCATGAATGATCTCACCTCATCCACATCTCTAGGAGCTTCCCATTCCATGATAGCTCTAATATTTGCTAGATCCATTGTTATGCCTTCCTTGGAAACCACATATCCCAAGTAATGTACCTCTGTCTAAAATAAACTTCATTTAATAATCTTGGAATACCATTAATTCTCTCTAAGCAATATCAATATTGTTGCTAAGTGTTCAACATGCTCTTCCTCATTCTTAAAATATATCAACATATCATCAATGAATAAAATCACACACATTTCCATATAAGATGCAATAGACTATTCATCAAACACATGAAAGTAGTTGGAGAATTAGTCAAACCAAGGAACCACAAAAAATGTGTAATGCCCATACCTGGTGTCATAAACCTATTTTCCACTCCATTATAGTGAGACAAACCCAAGTTCAACTTACCTTAGTTTTTTATATTAAATTGTATTAAGTGATTTCTTCCTCTTTTCCAAAATCAAATAAAACAAAACTTAGGACCATGTTAATGCTTTGCAAGATTAAAAATGAGTTTTGAACATGTTAATTCAATGTATCTTCTAATATGAATTAGTCTTCATATGTAACTAAACATAATAAACATAATACACATACTCCATGAAGGCATAAAGAAGAGTAAGAAAAAGGTTTTTTGACAGAGTTCACCCCTCCTAGGCTACATCTTCGGGCCTATCAACATGACTAGACGAGTCATATATTTAGTACCAACGAAGTACATAAACATTTTTTGCAGGTAAATAAGTGGTTATTACCCCTACAAGGTAATGTTCTCTTATAAATAACTCTCACAACAGTAGCATCTCAAAACATCTCCTTCAAAGATGGCATACTTCAACTGATATGAGTTAAAAACTTCATGTGTGTGCTTCAATTCCACATTGAAACATATAATTAAAGCTTCATGGTAAGAGAAGTTGAACATAGGTTGTACCCTTCTGATTATAGTTGTTGCAATAAACTTTTGGAAGTGAGAATACCCCTAAAAGGTCTTCTCCATGCCCAAAAACTTCCTAGAATGACTTCCAAGCCCTGACTGATCCATATACCTTTAGTCCCAAACATGAAAAAACACCTTGTATATGTGTCAAATAAAATAATAGAGGTTACCAATGTATTTAGAACATCCAAAACCCCCTAAGAAGCCTCTTTCTAAGCTCAATCTGGTTAAAAATCCAAAATTTATGAGCTTTTAAATTCTCTCACGGACTTCTTAAATTAACCATCCTACAATTTGACATAAACCTGGCATGAGCACCCCAATCTGGAAACGATGTGAAAAACTGGCCTACAATCCCACCTTACAGGCGAAATTGTCCATTAACTCCTAGTTTCTGAAAAATGTGGTCTTATGGGGACCATGTTCTGAAGAGTTGGGGATAACCGCCTATCCCCACCAGTCAGGCCCACAACACGTTGCATTATGGTTGTATGCACCCATACAACCTGGTCTTGGTGCCCACTTAGCACGCGTGGCCAAAACTTCATAAGTTGCAGTTATGTGACAGATTATATGACCCAGGGATGGCCTCACTGCAAGAACCTAGGGCTAAGCCCCCTTCTACTCTACATTGTTGCTTGTATTAGCTGCATGTGGATTAAGGTTGGTCGCCTAGGGAATAGCCCTTTGCTCTTTGCTCACGGTTCTATGTTATGGCTTCGATATGGTTTCATGGTGTGGGCATTGGGACTGTGGGTCGGGGCTAAGCCCTAGCCCTAGGATCCCTCAGCCACGGTCATGTGTTGTGCAGTTTTTCCATGGTCTAGGGCTTAGCCCTCGCCCTTTCCCCATATGTGTGCCACTTCACCCTTAAGTAAAGCTCGTGCATGCCATGGTTAAGAATTATGTGTGATAGTGCATTCATGGATGGTTTTTATTTCTTGGCAAAGGTATATGGTTTGAATCCTATGGGTGCCCTTGGCCCCTCACATAAAATTTTACACCTGTCCCTGGAGGCTATGTGGCAGTCTGTAATTGGCCCACATGGCCTCCCATCAATGGCCCTTCAAATACATAGTTATATTAAAAAAAAATCGAACCTAGAAATGTTAAAAAAATTATGAGTCAATCAAATTAATAATTTTTGGACCAACCTAGAGAGGCCAAGTGGCAACCTAACACTGGCTCAAAATGTACAATGACCCTGTCAATTCTGAAATTTTTTTCTTGTTTCAGAATTCGATCAGAACATGATATCAAGAGCATATGATATTGCTTTTTAACAATTCACGTTGTGTTGGATTCAGATCGCCAAGATTTATCAAATGGTATAGGTTTTGATATCAATCACACACTTTGGATTTTGAGCATAAATTTGATCACTTGATCACACCTCCCCACTAAGAAATTTTGAACTCCAAATTTTACTCCCCTAGTCAATATAAAGAGGCTAGAACTTGAAAATAATCCAAAACTTAATCCAACTGCAAATTTTCAATTGGTTCCCTTTAAGCCTCAATCAAAGAACTTCACTTATCATCCTCATGAAGACCTACTTTCCTGCTAGTAATTGAGCCAACATTATTATCAATGTTACAGGAACAAAATACCGATGAGTGGAATCTAAACATTCTCTTTAATCTCATCTTTGTACGACTCCAAAAACACTTCATCTTGAAGTTTAAATAGTTGAAGACAAACTTGACTCCATCATGGAGATCATAAAAAAACTAAATTTGCTTTAACATCTTCAAGTTGAGCTTATACATGAAAAGTAAATTGCTGAATTTTTTTTGATGATATGATTGACCTTGCCTACAATACATAGTCATCTTATACAATCTTAGAAACAAAGATTTAATTCACACAAGTTTCAAATCGAATACTTGTATGAGTGAACATATGACAATTTGTAGACAACTTTGAATGACAATATTGTACATTCACAAAAGTCCTTGAACATGTGGAATAATAACAAGTCAATGTATACATCAATGAAAACATCTATTTGTTCAACATAGTGAAAGTAACGTTTAATTTACAAAAGTACCTAAATAGGCAATGACAACAAATATTTACAAAAAAAATCATAACAACTTTACAATAAGTGTACAAAAATGTTCCCTCTCCTGGGCTTATGGGTTCTTTTCATGCATCTTCTTGCCTTGAAGGTTGCTTAGGATTGTGGAGAGTCCTCTTTTCCACCTTTTCGTTTCCCTGAATACTTCAGCATAATCTCTTTACCTTTCTTTGAATGATGTTTTGGATGAAACTTCCAACAACGTTCATTGTCATGTCCATGCACTTTGCAATGAGCACCAAAAAATTTCTTCTTGTTTGCTAACATAGAAGTCCACTCATGCAAAAGAAATTCATTATTCTTTATGCCCAAAATTTGGTGCATTAGTTTAACCATTATCATACATTTCTCACATACATTCATGCAATGGTCAAAAGCATCACAAAATGTACAAGGGTATTGATTCCACAAGTATTCAAAATTTCCATACATTTGAAAACACTCTTGAGAGCTATACCTATCTCTAGAGTTGTAGTTTCGACGGTTTTCACAAGATGGTGACATCTCATGCTCAGATGTTTGATGTACCTCAAGCTGTTTGGAGAATTCTGCAAACTCCTTTCGGCTATATCCCAATCCCTGGTACTTCGGTCTTTCCTCAACCATAATCATATTGGTAATACCTTGACCATTTCTTCCAAGGCATCCACCTTCATATCCCAACTTGGAAATAAAATTCATACCTATTCCCTTGGTATGTTGCTCGAATGATCCAAAAGAGTTGTTATGCATGAAAGCAAAAGGAGAGGAATTTGAGATACTAATTACCTCTTTAAATTTGTCATTCATATTGTCATATTTAAATGATGACAATGATGGCCAACTTGTAGATGACTCTAGCCACCCATTCTTGTCCACTGACATATGGTGTTCTTCTTGAACATGTTTGCAAAAATCACATGTAACATCCTCCACAGATAGTCCAAAACCACTATTTGAACCATGACCACACATTGGCCTCATTCTAGAGGTTTCCATTGTCGGTGCAAGAGTAGATCTTTTTGCAACTTTCTCATCAAGAACTTGATGTAATACAAAACACATGTGTCTCTTCTCCTCTTCATCTATCTCCAACATCCTTCTCAATTCTATGTTCTCCATCTCAAGAGCTAGATTATGTGCCTCTATCTCTTGGAAATACTTTTTTCTTCCCATATTGCAACTTGGTCAAATAGGTGCTCTAATACAAAACTGATCTAAAATAGGATTAGGTAATTTATTCCTCTTTTCCAAAATCAAATAAAACAAAAATTAGGACTATGTCAATACTTTGCAAGATTAAAAATGGGTTTTGAAACAACAGGTTTATTCAATGTCTCTTATAACATGAATTAGTCTTCATATTTAACTAAACATAATGAACATAATACACATAATCCATGAGGCATAAAGAAAAGAAAGACAAAAGTTTGTTGATAGAGTTCATCCCTCCTAGGCTACATCTCCAGGCATGTCAACGTGACTAGGCCACTCATTTATTTAGTATCAATGAAATACATAAACATTTTCTACAAGTAAATTAGTGGTTATTGTCCCTACAAGGTAATGTTGTCCTACAAAGAACTCTCACAACAACAACATCTCAAAACATCTCCTTCAAAGAAGACATACTTCAACTAGTATGAGTTAAAAACATCACGTGCATGCCTCAATTCCACATTGAAATATCTAATCAAAACTTCATGATAAGAGAATTTGAACTTGTGTTGTACCCTACTGATTACAACTACTGTAATAACCTTCTAGAAGTTAGAATACCCCTACAAGGTCTTGTTCGTGCCCAAATACTTCCCAAAACGGCTTCCAAAACCTAACTAATCCATACTCCTTTAGTCTCAAACCTACACAGATTCCTTGTAGATGTCCTCAAATCAGAGAATAGAGGTTAGCAATGGATTGAGAACATCCAGAAACCCCTAAGTAGCCTCTTTCTGGATAAGAACTCCAAAATTTATGAGCTTTTAAGTTCTCTTATGAACTTTTAATGTTAACCATTCTACAATTCGACCTAAACCTAGCTTGAGCACCCGAAACCTGGAACTGTCGGTAAAATCTGGCCTTCAATCTTGTCTGACGGGTGAAATTGTCAGATATTTAAACTACCATTAAATCCCAGTTTCCAAAAGATGTATTTGTATGGGGGCAACATGCCCAAGGGATGGGTCTCATTGCCCATGCCCATCGGTCGAGTCCCCAACACATTGCATCAAGGTCATATGCACCCATAAAAATTGTGCATGGTGCCCACTTGGTATGTGCACCCAAAACTCTATAGGCTGTGATCATGTGAAGGGTTATTTTACGTAGGGTTAAGCCCCCTTCCTCTTTACACTAGTGGTCGTATTGGATGCATGTGGCTTGAGGTTGGCCCCCTAGGGGCTCGTCTGCTCCACTCTCTTCCTACGGTTCTCTGTTATGGCTCTAGTGTGGTTTCATGGTGTGGTCAATGGGACTATGGGTCATGGCTAAGCCCTAGCCCTAGGCTCCCTCTTCCATGGTCCTGTGGTGTGGGGTGTGGCCATGAGCTAGGGCTTAACCCTAGGCCTTTCCCCATATGTATGCCACTTCACCCTTAAGTAAAGGCCCCAAACACCATGGTTAAGACTCATGTGCGATGGCATGTTGGTGGATGGCTTTTGTTGCTTGGAAAAGGTCTGTGGTTTGAATCACGTAAGTGCCCTTGGCCCCTCACACAAAATTTTATTCCTATCCGTAGAGGCTATGTGGTAAGTCACCAATTGGCCCATGTGGCCTCCCAGCATTGGCCCTTCAAATACACAGTTAGCCCCACATATTAAAAAAAAATCAAACCCACAAATATTAAAAAAAATCTAAGCCAGTAAAATTAATAATTTTTGGACCAACCTGGAAAGGCCAAGCATTGGCCCAAAATGTACAGTCACCCTATCAATTTTGCAAATTTTTGCCTATTTCAGAATTTGATCAAAATGCAATATTAAGAGCATACGATACCAATTTTGAACAATTCAAGTTGTGTTGGATTCATATCACCGAGATCTATGAAATAGTACAGGTTTCAAGCTCTGTCGCACACTTTGATTTTTGAGCACTAAATTTGATCACTTGATTCGTTGTTGGCTAAAATGCATCATCTTTCAACCTTTTATTTTACTTATGTGAGATTTATCCCATGTTAAAAGGGTGAAATTACATAATTGAGAAATTTATCACAATTTTTTTTCCAAAAATATTATAATTATGACATAAAATTTATTTAATAATTGAGATAATTGAGAAAAAGCTCATAATTTTGAAAAAGGTTTCTAGAGTTTTGCATTCCTAAGGAGATTAAATTGACCCACTTTTGTATGAGTTGGCTAGGGGTCCATTATTGCAGAAGTTTCCAAACTTCTCAAGCCGTTAGGTGTCTAGATACATTCTCCCAAAGGATAGAATACACCTATATAATCTCACAAAGAGGAAAGGGAATGGAGAGAGTGGGAATTACATTGAGATGTTGCTACCTTGATTTAGAGATTGAGAGCCATACTTTATTCTGAGGTCATATTGCTTAGAGAGGGGGAGACTCTGCCAAGTTTTGGAGAGGAGATATTACACTTGAAGGTATAATTGTACCATTTGATTATTTATTAATATGAGATATTTGTTCCTTTCTTTTCAGACATGTACTTGCAACTATTTGTTCATGTTTTTGGTTATTTCTTTGAATTGACGATATTCTGTAGAAGATCACTTGTTTTCCTTGTTTATTTATGCTTTTGTGTAGGCTTAGATTAGTGGAAGAAGAGCGAGATCTCCTAGTTGGAGTGACATGATTCTACATCAAACTCAAGAGTCTCACTCTCCTTCATAAAGAAATATTGAACATGATTGCCAAAACATATACTATGGATCAATGGCATGAAATGCTAAACATGATCACTAATACAGACGTAGTGGCTCTTTATGACTTAATAGATAAATCATATCCACTAGCAAATATAATGTGGATATATGTCACAATATACATCAGTAGGACTATGGACACATGAAATACATAGAAGTGTTTTGGATAGCCCTCAAAGTACATAAATGATACATAACTCCAACGCAGCATGGGAAGGATGCAATATAAGAATGATATGTTCCTAACCCAGGGTCTTCGACCTAACATTGATGGTATGAATATACATCATGTGAACATATGAACTTATGTCATTCATAATAGAAAATGTTTGATTACTAGCCAATGACGTAAACTAGTAATAAACACAAGGGAATCCACTAATGAGGAAAATGGACCCCAAGGTACCTAGTACCGCCCACTAAGTGTGAATAGATGAGATGGCATCAAACACTAGTGAACTATACCAATCAGGATCCAATGATGTAAACCCACTTTCAATCACAAGGAAGTCTACCACTGAGTTCTGCAAGCTCCAAGATACTATTAGTTCATAGATCAAGCTCCTAGATAATGAGCTGAATTCGATAGGATAATATCCATCGAAGGAGGGCCTTGAATTATCCCCCATCAATCGACACATAACATACCAAGATGATTTTTATGTGGACTTATCCCTCTTGCAGACAAGAACGATCTCCCTAGACTTCAAAGAACCCTAGTAACAAACAGATAGGAAGTTCTACTTTTCCCTAGAATCTGATTAAATGAAAGAAAATACAATGATAGAGGCCTATTACCATTTAAATGAAGTGATTAATGAAGCTCCCCTCAAATCTTCTCACCATTCACTCCTCGATGCTTTAGATATGCTCTTGTCACTCCCCATGGCTTCTCCATAATGTCTCAAAATAGATCTGCATAGACAAATAAAAACAAGAGATCAAAGCATTCATCATATAATAAAAAAGATAAATGGACTAATTAACCAATTATATATCATAAAGTGATCAATATGAAATCACAATCTACGTAGGTGATCAAGGAATCCTACAAATTAGATCAGCGAAGATGTAATTGAGAAAACAAATTGTTTTTTATATTAATAAACTTGATAAAAGACTTACAACCATATAGCCCTGATGTTTCAGGTTCCTTCTATAATCTCCAACCCTTTCCCTTGTAAAAATAGGCTTACGACCTAATCTCAACCAAATAAACCTACTTCCAATAGTCCTCCCCCAATCCTCAGACCTGTAGTAGCTTTATAGGTCAAGAACGTGAAGTTTTGGATCCATTCTCCAAGGAATGAGATCCATTATTAGTGAGATAGGGGTTCTGAAAAGGAAGGGAATTTCTCCATGATGAGAGGGATCAATACTAAATAGGCAGCCATTCGAATCTTGTTGGTTGGAATAGATGCTACATGTTGCAGCCCAATCTGGCATAACTAAAATATTAAAAAAAACTTGAAAAAAATTCCAACATAGGATTAAAATTGCAAAACTTGATTGCATGTGATGACATTTGTTGACAACCCCACATAGAAAAGCATCTTATGGGTTTCTATGTTTTATGGAAGCTAATATCTTACAGCTAAATTTTTCACAACTAATTTGCAAGGTTTCCTGCGATTTTATGAAACAAATGTCAGGAAAATGAAATGGATTTTAATAATTATTCTTAAAAGTTAAACTTAGGAATGAGTGAAAATGCTCCCTTTCGCGTGTTTCAAAAATAAAGACCATAAGGGTATGGTAGCCTTCACATGTCTCTTCAAAGCCCTTTATTCACAGGAGGCAGTTTTTGTTGCTTATCTGAGCAATATAGTTTGGTCATCTCTTGAGAAGGAAACAAAAGAAGCTAAATATGGAATATAAAGTAATAGGGGTTCTTGCACATTTAGATAAATTCAAAGATGTCAATAATTGAGAAAGACTAAGAAATGTCTTAAACATCATTTTTTTTCAAGATATATACCACGTCAAAAGAAATCCCACATCAATACATCTTTTGGACTGCAAGAGCATTGGAGAGGCAAGTAAGGATAATGTTGTTGGTGATGGCCTTAATACAAAAATTGTTTTGACTGAATTTAATTTTGAGAGATCCTTGGAAGAATTATGATAGAAAGGAAGAAAGACAAAGTAATAGGAGAGAAAGGGAAGGTCTAGGGTAGAGAATTGCTATCTCAGTCCATGAAATTTTGTGTATCCGAGCTAATTTATAAAGAGCATATTTACATGCCTCTATTGGTGTGAAAATCATTGTTCATGAGATGATTGTTTCTATTTAAAATGTAAATGATTAAATGAATAAATTCATGAAATGGTGTTCAGGAATCTGCATGTAATTCTTGTAGTGGAGTATTAATGTATATGTTTCAATTATTGGTTGGTTTTCCCAGTGGAAATTGACCATAGGAAATCGAAATTCCTATATAAAGCACTTTCTGTGTATTGAATCGAAGTGGTGTTTCCCTCTGTTGTACTTGTTAATTCCTAACTAAAGGTAATCGAGTCCTTTATGTTGTAATGACATGGATCAATATTTCTCTGCATTGAGAAAAATTGCAAATTCAAGGTTGAATTAAATTTTGGGTTGAGTACTGGCAATGGAAAATAAACGTCGCAATAGATTGTGGTGAAGGTATGGTCAAATCTTGGTGAGAAATCAGGAGCTCTGTGCAAATTGACTTTCGCAGGTGGCCCAGGAGGTGAATTTCGACTGCTCATTGCGGGCAAACAATGCAACATTTCAAAAATCTGTGAAATGGGATTTTTTGCAGAAGGGCCGATATTGAATTATATGCAAACGATTTCCAAAAATTTAGAGTATTTTCAGCTATTTTGTAGATTCCTTCAAACACCAATGTTTGTAAAAATTCCCTGCAAATAACTCAGTTTCACTAGAATCCAATTTGCATGATGAATGTGTTATTAATCAGGCCATCAACACTAGAATTAATCTGGCATATACTCAGGCACAAAAATGGTTTGGAGTTTATAATACAACTGAATGGTGGCTATTGGATGGTCTTGCAGAAGGAAAAAATTTAATTGTGATTGTGATGTCTATTATGGGGATGGAGCATATATGATCCAAATAGAAAATGGCATCAACCCATGGTACTCATCCACCCATGTTATTCATCCACCAATGGAATTTACCCATGGTATTGTAAGTGGAATCCACCCATGGTGTTGTAAGTGGAATCCACCCATAGTATTCATTCACCCATGGTATTTTCCCATGGTGTTGTGACATCCACCCATGTAATTCATTCACCCATGGAATTTACCCATGGTATTCTAACTGGAAAAGACTATAAGTAATAAGTCGCATTTTGTAAAAGGACAGATGGTCCATCACAATGTAGCTTTTACAATTATTGTCCATTTTAATATATAGTTTCTTTGTGGTTTTATTTACTGTGTGTTATCTCATTTTCTTTCTAGCATTGCAAT
>APFE031213690.1:94211-152993 GCA_000404065.3 Pinus taeda
TCAAGGGCTAAATTTACCTTTTTTACCCTCTCCCTTAATAAAAGGTGGGCTATTTGAGGTGATTTATAAAAATGTACTGATACAAAATATTCGCCCACTAAAAATTTAAAACCCCTTAATTTCGCCAAAGGGCGAACATTCGCCCCTAAAATTTTCTATGATTACGGCATCAGTTCTCTATAATTCCATAAACCAGTTGAGTGGTTCCGTAAGAAATTTCAAATTTTCAAGAGATGTATGTGGTTTTTATGACGTGTGCATAAATACAAAGCAGGACCCGCATCAATGCTTATACTATGATAAGGATTTTGGCTTGTGTTAATGTTGCGTTTAATTTTAAAGGCCCAACCTATATTTGTATTGTAAAATATCAAAATGGGATGGGGTTTTGTTTTCAAAAGTTTTTAGTTACTATATATATAATTAAACTTATCTTTTTGTAATTAAACCATTTCAGAAACTTTTTAAAAAGGAAGAAGGAAGATACAATTTATAACGGTATAAAACCTATTTTCTAACTAATATAAAAATTAATTTCAAACTAATTTTGGGACAGTTAACCAGTTAGATTGAGGTGGGAGAATAAAAATGGCGAAAAAGTTCATTGAAAGGGTGGGGAGTCCAATCTTCTTGACTAAGTATTGTAAACCAAAATATTTTTGAAGCATGAATAATATATATCAGTTTGATTTCAGCATTGGTGTTGTAGTGATTGTTTTTCTCATGTGTCCCAGAATTCATATATGTTTTTCCTCTCTTGGACAGTGTAGGATGTAGGTTGTTCTTTAGTTTATTTTTTTAATGAATTTGCTTCATTGTACTCATTAAAATTTCATTTTAATCATTAAAAATTAATATTGAATACCTTAATGAAGTGCTCTACATTTAGGAATCTCATTCATATTATTCTTCTTCATCCATCATTCTTTTTATAGAGGTGAAGCAAAAATTATTAATTTCTTATGGCAAAACTTTGTATCCTTCATTTGCTGCTTTAAATCTCCACCCTGCAACTCTCATAGTCTCTGGCCATTCTACTTTAGAAGCTATGGTTTCAAAACTAGATATTTTGGTTACAAGCCTTCATGGCATGTACTTCTAACCATTAATTTCAATCTTTTTATCCAATCTCAAAATGTCTCAAGCACGGGTTCCCCTACAGCCAGGAACTGTATTCTGAGATATAACACTATCAACCATGACTCTATACTTTACTTTTTATTTTTACATGTGTTAAGTCATGTTTGTAGGCCATAGTGTAAGACAATGCGTACTTACTCGCAACGTTTAATGGTATTCTCTTTGTATGCACATAAATCAACTAGGGAACTATGCAGGTAGACCAAAATAGGGCTTTGTACAATGGGATCCAGGAATTCCACTTTATTTGGGATGATTTAGATTCTAACTTTACAGGGGAATGTTCTTGGGACACATTTATGGATAGCGAAATATCCAAACCAATGGTCATTTGCCTAATGCAACAAAATGACATGTAACAAATTTCCCCCCTAAAGCACAAATTCATATGAGATATTTTGATGATTGAAGTGCTTTATCATGCCAAGTTTTCGGTTAGAGGCTGCAGTTAGAGACCTAAAACAATCAAACAAAAGTTACAATGCAATAGATAATATTATCAATGAGGTAGGCATTCCCATACTCAGGACATAAATTTTGTAAATTACGGTATGGAAATACATCTGAAGATCCATGTCTATAGATGACATAGTATGGATGTAAACATCAATGGATCTATGTTTATAATCATGAATATTTAATAACTCCATGTAGCATAGATGGATGAAACTAAATCCAGTGTCTTGATCTCCATCTCTCAATCCATAGTACGAATCTAGCCATGCAAGTGAATGTATTGAAGTCTAACATGGTAGAAATGAATTGGTTACTAGTCAACAATGTGAATCGTTAACAAGTGTGAAAAAAACCAACAATAATGAAAGTGGCTCTCAAGGTATTTCCAGTAAAATATACGAAGTTTGAATATATGTGTTTATGTCAAACACTTATATAATCATATGATCGAAGGCCAATGATGACAACCTATCATTAAAGGTGATAAATCCACCATTAAGGCATGTAGGCCTTAAGGTACTGAAGGTTTCTAGATCAACTTCCTAGATAATGAGCTAAAGTTGACATTATGTGATCCATCCCAGGAGGGCCTACAACATGAAACTCATGTCAATTTTTGAAGAACAACAATTTAGAGTAATCTAGTACTGACTCAAGGATGGTCGATGAAACTGAGGGCTATGACTGGAAAAGTAATTTTACTGAGGTTGGTCTTTTATTGAACATATCAGAGACATGACATGATGACTTGGCAAAATTTGACTCGAAAAAATAAACCCAAACCAAATGAATACTTTCTGTTATGTAACCAACTCACAAATAAATAGATCAATGACTTAAAAATTATCCTCTTTGAGGAGGAAACCTCCTTTACATTACATAAATGAACAATTATTTTGGATGAATCAACTGAAAAAACCTCCCTTCTATATATAGGAGTCTAACGGGTCATAATATAATTACATCCAGAATAACAATAATAATGTAAGGGCACACTGGAAGGTTTATAATATTCATAATCATTTGGCTCTTTTTTTCGGAAGCGGAAGGCGATTAGGGTTTCTGTGAGTCGCCCTCTCGTTTCTGCAACCTCTATCACAGCAGGCCTGCAAGGCTCTTCCCGCTGGTCACCCTTACAGCCTAGGTAGCAGCTTACGACAAAAAGGAATCATCAATCCGTAACATGTCAGCCTCTAAGGGGGGGGCCTCTGCCCCTCCCCCAAATCACGCCGATCCAAAACAGAAGGGACCAGCTGAAGCGTCAGAGGAGGATAAAACTGATATTCCAAAGGTGATGGAACGGTATAGGGGGAAAAGAACCCAGCCAGATCAACCACATGCAAACCTGTGGCTACCTTCATTCCTACGGTGGAGTTTCCCAGTCACAGAATCAACGCAAGAATTCAATATATGAGGGACCATGCTATAATCGGCAATTTCATTGGTATTTGGCCAACGGAAAGAGCTCTCAGTAGCTGGATAAATACAAAATGGGCTCCAAAGGGTCACATATCCCTGCACCTTGGCCCTAAAGGGTTCTTTACTGTGGTCTTTAACTGTTTGGAAGATCGAAATCGGATCCTAGATGGAGGGCCCTATTTCTTCAACTTGGTAGGACTGTATCTCAAAGCATGGATAGAAAGGTTTAATCCGGATAAGGAAGACCTGAGCTACGCTCCAGTCTGGATCAGGCTCTATTCCCTACCCTGGGAATACTAGGAAGAAACATCTCTGCAAGAAATAGGAAACAAGCTAGGCGAGTTCATCAAGGCGGTGAAAGATACCAAGTACTGCAGATTCACTTCCTATGCCCGCATATGTGTCTACATGGATCTCAAACAACCTCTGCCAGATAAGGTAAGATTCAGGCATGAAGATTCTGAATGGATACAAATGATAGAGTATGAACATGTTCCATTTAGATGTAGAAAATGTCATAATCTAGGGCATATTTTCAGAGATTGCCCTCTACATAGGAATATGAACTCTAGCACAAATGCAGACACTCAGGAAAAGGATGGATTCACCAAAGTGGTTAATCGCAGGAGAGGCAACAAAAAACCCTCTACCAACAGCAGAACAGATCAATCCCATAAATCCAAATCCCCGAAGCCAAATAGCTTCGAGGTCCTAGCTAATCTGGAAACGCAAGATCTAGCTCAAGAAATGCAAAAAGTCAAAGACTTAGTCCGGGAGTTACCAGAGCGCCCTCTGCAACATCTACAGGAGTCTCATTCAAAGAAAACACACATCCCTCAAGCTAATCCGTTGGCAAAGGCCTCTCAATAAATGGAAACGGACGCCCCAGAATCAAGCTCCAAGTTACTTAAAGAGACAGAGGTAGGCCTCCCAGAGATCCAGTTAATGGAGGAAGATTCAGAAAATATCGATATAGGAGAACTAGATATTCTCAGTCTGGAACTAGCATGCAAGACAGGTAACTTTGACAAGATCTCGGAGAGGCAACTGGACAAACTGGAAGAAGTCCTGCAAAAAGCGCACAAGAAACACTCTCTTGGTGTGCAAATAGGAAGCCAGTGGGATGGAAAATTCATCATGAAAGACAGTAAGAAAAGGGGAAGAAAAACAACCTTGGAAAGGACCATAAAAATCGGCAAAGTGCTAGTGGAGTCAGGTCGATATGCGAAGCTGACCAAGTACTTTAATCTCCATCCCAATCCTTCTCAATGAAGTTGATATCCTGGAATATAAGAGGGCTCAACAGCCCAAGAAACGTAAGACTCCTAAAAAACATGCTTATGCAGGAAAAACCTAATATTCTCTTTGTGCAAGAAACCAAATGCAGTATGCAAGCTCTAGAAAAAATAGCAATAAAGGTGTGGCCAGGAGGGCAAGTTACAGCAGTGGATGCTCAAGGCGCCTCTGGGGGCTTGGCGATCCTCTGGGACTCAAGAGTGATTCAACTCAGCAACATTCATGCCAACAAAAACTTCATGCAAGCAACCTTCCACCTAATCGGCACCAACACTCATGGTCACCTCACTAATGTTTATTTTCCTCAAGATTCCCATCAAAAAGCAGAGATTCTGGATCATATTTCTACCCTCAACTCCAATAGACTCCACCCTCTTTGGATCGCAGGGGGAGACTTCAACATGATTGTAAGAATGGAAGAAAATCAGGGAGGCAGAGACAATGGCATCAGAGACGGGCATCTACTCAAAGTTTTCATCCAGTCGAACTGGCTCATAGATCTCCAATCAAATAATGGCCTCTTTACCTGGACCAACAAAAGAGAAGGAATCCAGCATATAGCCTCCAGGTTAGACCGTTTTCTAGTCTCGGATAACGTGCCTTACCTGGGAGGAGATATTATTGCTTCAATCCTGCCAATTTCAAGATCGGATCACTGGCCTATTGCACTCCAATGGCATCAACCAGGGAATTCAACTAAATGTCCTTTCCGCTTTGAGAATTTTTGGCTAACTCATCCAGATTTCAAGGACTTTGTCAGACAAACCTGGGTCAAATACAAGCCCATGGGAGAATCCAAAATGGCCAACCTTCAACAAAAATTGAAATTCCTCAAAAGAGAAATTAAGCACTGGAATCATACTACGTTTGGCAACATCTTCAAAGCCCAGGACGTTCTCAATCAGGAAATGTAGTTAATCCAGCAAAGGATCATCACTGAAGGACGTTCAGAGGAACTAGCAAAGCAGGAACAAGACATTGAGGAGCAAATTCTTAATAGAGCTCAATAGGAGGAGATTCTTTGGCGGACAAAATCACGAATCAGATGGCTCAAGGAGGGTGAAAAGAACACCAAGTTCTTTCACAAAACTGTAGTGCAATGCAGAATACATAATCTTATCTCCCACATCCACAACGACCAAGGCGAAAGAATAGAGACGCATGCAGCATAGAAGATAATTTTCTTAGATATTTCAAGAAAGTTCACCAAGAACCAAGTATCAACTGAACTCCAGTAATTGAAAAAATACTGCAGCAGATTCCCAAACTAATTACTGATGAGCATAATCTCCTTCTTCTTCAGCCGATCCTCTTATATGAAGTGGACAACGCAGTCAAGCAATTAAAAGCAGGTAAAGCCCCAGGCCCTGATGGGTTTACCTCGGACTTCTTTCATCATTTTTGGGATCTCATCCAAATAGAAGTATGGTAATTGGTTGAAGAATCTCATGCTTTAAGATGGATGTACCAAGGGTTGAATTCCACATTCTTGGCTCTCATCCCCAAATCAGAGGAAGCTAACACGCCTGACAAATATCGTCCGATCGCTCTTTGCAACATCATTTACAAAATTGTTTCAAAGGTCATCGCCACTCGGTTGAAACCTCTGCTCCCTCTCATCATCTCGCCAGAGCAATCTGGGTATGTGGAAGGGCGTCAGATCACTGATGGAATTATTCTCACCCATGAGATAATTCACTCTCTGAAGCACACTAAAAAGCCAGGTATGTTGCTAAAAATTGATCTATCTAAAGCCTTCAACAACATTAGTTGGCAATATATCCAAAAAATTCTCATTGCTTTTGGCTTTGACCCTTCGTGGACCAGATGGATTCTTAGCCTCTTGACTTCTTCCTTCTTATTCGTTCTCATCAATGGCATCCCCTCTGACACTTTCCGTCCCTCCCGAGGAATCAGGCAAGGAGACCCCCTCTCCCATTTTCTCTTCGTTATAATTGCTGAAGGACTAGGCCACTTCCTCAAGTCAACATCAATAGACATCTGAAGGGTCTATCGTTTAACGATTCCCCCTCCTTTACCCATCAGCAATTCGTGGACGATAATATTCTTTATGGGCATCCCTCTGTCCAGGAAGCCCGCATCTTCAGAGACATTTTGTCCTCCTTCTCGAATGCCTCGGGAGCCCTTATCAATAGAGTCAAGTCCCAAATTTTCTTCTTCAATACCCCTGTATCTACTCAAAGATCCATTGCCCGCATTCTAGGCTTCACTATCACAAACCTCCCTTCTAAATATTTGGGCGCCCCCCTAATTTCCTCTACCCTCAAGCACTCCTCCTGGAAAGACCTTTTAGAAAAGCTTGAAGCCAAGCTCTTCCTCTGGACGCACCGAGCCCTGAATATGGCCAGTAGAGTTATACTCATCAAAGCGGTTCTTCAATCCATACCTCTGTATGTATTCTCCCTTTTAGCAGTGCCTAAATGGGTCCTCAAGGCAATTAGGAACCTTCAGTGCAACTTTCTTTGGGGCAGCTCTGGCCTCAATAGGAAATGGGCCCTAGTCAAATGGGAAAGAGTCTGTCTCCCCAAAAAAGCCAGAGGTATTGGAATCAGAGATCCTGAGCACAGCAATACAGTAATGGGTGCCAAATTATGGTGGCGATGGTTATCTCACCCAACTACTCCATGGGCCTCTCTGTGGACGGCTAAATACGCAAGTAATAGCCCTATTGAAGATAGAATCCGTATGACGGAACTCAGCACTGGATCCATCATATGGAACTCAGCCATCCAACACAGATATCTAATACAATAACACGGTTTTTGGGAAATCAAAAGTGGAGACACAACATGATTCTGGGATGACTCCTGGTAGCAACTCCCAAAGATCGCAAATCTTATGCAGGACTTCCCTATCCCTCCACAAAGACCCCATCCCCCGGAAATAGTCAATCAATTCTAGGACACATCGTCCGCCCACAAACACAGAAAATGGAAGAGGATCGATCACATCATCAGAGAGGAAGAGTATGAAGGTACCTGACCAAAGCTAGTTGATGAACTAAAAAAGCAGAGAATTTCCATAGCAGCAAGAGCGGACATTTTCAGATGGGGATATGAAGAAAAAGGGACCTTCTCGTCCAGAGAGGCCTATAAAATTATAACCAACGACAAAATAATCAAGGACAACTTATGGGATAGGATTTGGAGCCCTTCATTCTGGCCAAAAGTATCCACTTTCCTGTGGCTCCTCTCTCATAACAGGATTCTCATGTGGGACAACCTCCAGAAAAGAAGTTTCTCAGGCCCATCAATCCGTCCGAACTGCAAGCAAGCAGAGGAAACAACCACCCACTTACTGCAAACGTGCCACTGGGGCAGGAGACTATGGGAAAAAGCAATCTTCAGATGTCAAAGAGACAATAGGGTGCAAGGCGATCTCAATGCCACACTACGCAACTGGAATCAGGCACCTTATCACAGCAAGCTTCTGAACTCTCTTTGGAAACTCATTCCAGGTCTCCTCATGTGGAATATATGAAAAGAGAGAAACAAAAGGTTATTCAAAGGCCAAACTTAGACTCTGGAACAGATTTGGACGATTCTGCATAAAAATATTAAGGAATCTCTCTCTACCCAAGAATGGGCAGCCGAAGAGTTTCCCACATATCCTCAAGAAAAATCAATATGGGACAATTGGCAAATCTCTTTGTCCCCTAACACCAATGCTTCTAAGTGCCTCCCCAACAAGCTCAAAAAATCAACAGTTTGGTCTCCTCCTTCGCACAATGTGTTTCAACTCAACTTTGATGGGGCCTCAAAGGGCAACCCAGGACAATCTGGATATGGAGGGGTTTTCAAGGATTTCCAAGGCACCCCTCATCTCATCTGCTCAGGCACCAAGGGATGGGATACCAACAATTCAGCGGAATTGGAAGGTCTATGGCAGGGCCTTATTCTGGCTGAGGATTACAATCTCTTCCCCCTCATCATTGAAGGTGACTCTCAAATCATTATCAATATGGCTACAAAACTTCTCCAAGGAGCTCCAATCCATAAAGTTAGCAACAGTTGGAGAATGGCGCAAAGATTGGAACTTCTCAGAAATTGGCTTTCTCAAAACCCGGCAATCTCCTTCCAACACACAGTTAGAGAAGGAAACAAACTGGCGGACTTTCTAGCTAATGTTGGAGTGGATTTGGAGATAGATCACTATTCCGGTCCAACACTCACCACAGTTACAGAGGAACAACTAAAGGAATTTAAAAATTTAGTGGAGCAAGATCGGCCTCATCCGCAAGTAGTTCACCCGGATGCGGGTGTCTCTTCGGGCATTGATTAAGTGTTATCCATGAGGCATGCGCAACCAGCAGCTGGCACGCACTCACGGTGGAAGGTGGCGTCGGAGGCAAGCCACCATAAACTCCTGATGCAGGAAATCAACTTCCCTTCAATGTCGCACCAAGTTGAGCGTACTGAGTTGCAGGTTTATGGAATGGGGCGCCAGGTTGGGTTTCTATTTCACCTGGTTCCGCTCATTCATTCTGTCCAGAGGTCCGGTTCAGGGCAATACGCTTTCATTCATGCTGGTTTGCTTAGTCTTTGTCGAGGGGGATGTCCCGGGTAGTCCTGTTCTCAGAGGCAGCCTGAGACTCACTGTTTCGCTATTGCGCTCAGCACAACTGTGGAGAATCCCCATTTGCAGTATGTTTCATTTGCCAGTAAGTTTCGAATTTCCATTTCAGTGTGGCAGTTTCAGGTTTATGCAGGAATTTGGGCTGTTCTGGGTGTCGTCGGTCCTCACTGGCCTGTCTGGGATCCTTTTGGGGAGTTACAAGTCCTCATCTTGCTGTTGAAGTTTCAAGTTTGGGTGGGATTTTGAGTCTCTCTGGTGGTCGTGGCTTTCGTTTGGTCTCTGTTACGCATCTGTCCATTTTGCGTCCGCCTCCCTTTAACCCTATTTCTTAAGTTGTTCTTTTTTAAAATGCTGCCCTGTTTACGAGGAAAGCCCAGGAGAGGTAGCTCTGCTGGTCCTCGAGGAAGGCAGGGAGGGAGGGGAGGCCCTGAACCTCGCCGCATATCCCCACTTGCCACGGTCGCGCCCTCTTCGCTGACCTCTGAGGAGTCTGGACCTTCCCTCACTAGTTCTTTGCACTCCACCCACTTCAACTTCCAAAGCTAGCTTAACAAGCCAATTATCTCTGCCCTGGTTACAGTCATTTTTTCAGAGGAAGCTGATGATCCTGCTAGTTTGGGGGCCACCTCCTCAGAGCACTCTCCCTGCTGGACCGCCAGCTCATCCTAGAGCCGCTTGGTGGAGGCGCAATTGGAAGTCTCTGCAAAGACGCAGGATAAGGAGGACCGTGAGGAGAGCCTACCCTAGCAAAGCACTGCCTAGAAACAGAATAACGACCCTCAGCCAGTGACGGAGCCCATGATTGACAGTAAGCCGGCGCGCTTCACTGGAAATATTTTACATATTGTTCTACCGCCTGGTAGAACTGCGACGGATGTAGAGGACAATGTTATGGTTGAATGGGTTAATCTTTCGAGCGCCCCGGACGAGGTTGGAAAACATGACAATGCAGATTCCAAGTAAGTTTTTTACTCCTTTCCTGACGACTCAGGGATGCAATTCAGTTTTGTTGATCCGGGACTTCGTGGCTAAAGATCAAGCAGCTTTTCCAGATTGTCGCCTTCCAAACGCAGCACCTTCTCTTGGACCTCCAATTTTGTCTACAGATCATAATTCTCAGTCTCATGTTGTTCAATTTTGACAGACAGAGGTCTAAGCAGTTTTTTGCAGACTCTGGTCTACAATGTAAGCATCTTTTGCAAAACTATTTTGAGAGAGGTAGAGCTACAGCTCCCTTAGAGGTGTATCCTCTTTGTACATACTTTTCTTCTTTTTTAATATAATTAGCACAGTATTTACCGAGAAAAAAAAATGTAAGGGCACACCAATAACAATAGTGGGCTTCTATGGGGCACAATAATAATAGTATGGGGACTACATGGGCACAATAATAACAATAAGGGGACTACACTAACAATAACAATGATGGAATCAACTAGTATTATAGGGACCTAACATGCCCCTCTCCTTCAAATAAGTGTTTTCCTCAATGCTTGAGTATTTTTGGATGCTTGTGTATAAAATTATCATCCTCCCTTGTGGAATATTCAGTGGGTAAGTTCTTCCACTTATTGACATACTCTAAAAATGATCAGTTTTGTAGCTATCGAGTTCTTGTTTTCATGTCTTCTTTAGGTTCCAATATATTTTTCCTTCTTCATGAAGTTTTGGAAATATTGTTTGAACTGGTAACTTGTCACCTATAACCTTCTTTAAGCATGAAACATGGAAAACTGGGTGCACTCGGGAAGATGCAGTAAGCTCCAATTTGTATGCCATAGTACCAATCTTTTGAAAAATATTGTAAGGAGCATAATAATTTAGTGATAATTTGTTATCCTTATTAGCTTGCTTGAGGGACATTTGTTTGTATGGTTGTAGCCATAAAAATACCCAGTCACCTACATCAAAACTTCTTTTGCTGTAATGTTGATCTACTTGTTGTTTCATTATATTTTGCACCATAGTGAAGTTATCCTTTAAGAGTTGGAGAACTTGTTGTTGATGCTCGATGTGATCTTCCACCATTTGAACTTTAGAATTTTATCTCAAAAATGATGTGATGGACAATGGATTTTTTGCAGTATGGAAGTTTTATGCCATCATTCAGCCAGGGGAAACCACCTGATCCATTCTCTTCGTTTATCATATACAAAGAAATGAATATATCCTTCCAAACATTTCCTCACTTTCTCAGTTTTCCCATCAGATTGAGGATGATAAGATGAGTCATGAGCTAATTGAGTACCTAAACAAGAAAATAATTCCATCCAAAAATCTCTAGCGAAAATGGGACCTCTATCACTTACAATAATCTTTGGGTTGCCATGTAGCTTTTTAATTGTTTTCATATATGCAATAGAAATTATACTAGCTTTAAAGGGAGCAGATAATGCACAAAAGTGTGCATACTTGGTAGTTCTATCAACTAACACCATGATGACACTCTTTCCTTTAGACATCGGTAAACCTATGATAAAATTCATTGAAACTTCCTCCCAACGTTCACTTGGAATGGATAAATCTTGTAACAAACTCGAGGTCTTAATTGTCTCAATTTTATTTTCTTGAGAAACCAAACATTCCACCACAAACTTTTAAATATAATATTTAAGGCCATCCCAAAAAAATCCTTCTTAACCTTGTAGTAAGTTTTTAAAAATTCTAAGTGCCCTCTGGAGGGAGAGGTGTGCAATTCTAGAAGAATCTTTTGTCTGAGTTGGGAATTCTTACAAAGGTATAAGAGATATTTGTACCATAATGAATCATTTTTTCAGCTAAATGTATTAGATGTACTCGGATCTTGTTGCAACTTTTGAATGAGTGCCCAGACTTATTCATCACTCGTCTATTTGTCCTTTGGTTCAATTATCCAATCTGGTTCGATAATAGAAATGGAACAAAGCAATGATTTCACATCATAACCCCTTCTTGAGAGTGCATCTGCAACAACTTGCTTCACTTTTTTGTAGATGACTTCCAAGTCATAACCCAACATCTTTGTGAGCAATTTTTGTTGTTCTTATGAAGAAAATATTTGTTCTAAAAAGTATTTAAGACTATCATGATCCGATATTACCTTGAAGTGTCTTCCCATTAGGTAAGTTCACCATTTCTTAAGTGCATGTAATATTGCCAACATTTCCTCCTCATAAAAATATTTAAATGATTTCCTTTGATTGGATGACTTAAAAAAAAATGGGTCTTCCTTCTAGGATTAAAACAACACCAATTCCATTTCCTGAGTCATTGCATTCCACAATAATTTTTTTGTGAAGTCTCATGTAATTAATAATGGTGCTTGGCACATTGCCTCTTTAAGATGTTCAAAGGCCTTGGTTTCTTCTGGTGTCAAATAAAATGCATCTTTCTTCAGTAATTTTGTTAGAGGTGTTGCTATTCTACCATAATTCTTAATAAACTTGTGATAATACCCTGTCAACCCGAGAAATCCTCACAGATGATTTATGGATCTGGGGATTTTCCATTCCTTAATGGATTTAATTTTGTTAAGGTCTACCTTAACACCCCCATGAGATACAATATGACCCATATATTCAACCTCCTATACTTCAAAGCAACATTTGGTGGTTTTTTCATATAATTGTTTCTCCTCCAATAGTTTGAGCACCATGTCAACACGTTGAAAATGATCCTTCCAAGTCTTGTTGTAGATTCATCAAACCTTGAAATGTAGAAGGTGCATTGGTAAGGCCATAAGGCATGACCAAAAATTAATAATTACCCTCATGAGTTCTAAATGTTGTTTTCAGAATGTTTTCATTCTTCAATCTTATTTGATGATATCCCAAATGAAGATCCAACTTGGTGAAGTAAATGGCTCCATGTAATTCATCCAATAATTCATCAATGACAGGAATGGGAAATTAATCATTAATAGTAGGATTATTGAGATCCTCATAATTTAGACACATGCTCCATGATCCATCCTTCTTGTGCACCAATACTATTGGAGTAGAGAAAGAACTTCGACTAGGTTGAATTATACCATCCTCTAGCATTTCTGCGACCATACGTTCAATTTCACTCTTTTGGGCATAGGTATATCTATAAGGCCTACTATTTGGATGAAAACTTCTTAGAATCAAATGAATAACATGATCATGATTATGAATAGGTGGGAGGCCTTTGGGAGTCTCAAATACCTTGGAATGATTGTCCAAGACCTTTTGGAGATAGGGAGAAATAGATAATTTTGATATTTGAACCTCTAGTGAACATAATTGTGAAATTACGTTGCATTCTTATTTATTTAGAAGATTTTTCATGTCATTAGAGTTGATTATATTTTATGGTTTCACTACTATACCCCTTAATTCAAATTCCTTTCCTTCTCAAAAAAATTTCAAGGACAGTTCTTGAAAATTAAAAGCTATCATACCAAAAGATTTTAACCATTGGACTCCTCATACAACGTAAGCACCACCCATTGGAATGGAAAGAATTGGACTATTTAATACATATTCTCCCATGGATAGCTTGTTATTATGGCACTTTCTAAGGAAATTTATGGTTCCTCGATTTGCAGCCTTCATTTGACACTCTAGTGCTAGATATAGGAAGCAATTCAATTCATTGGCTATCTTACAATGAATAAATTATGGGTACTACCCGAATCAATCAACACTATTACTTTTTTCTTCTTGATATGTAATTTTATCTTGAGAGTTTGAGGAGTGGTAATTCCTACCAATGAATTGCAAGATATGGTTGGATTCATTTTTTCTTTCTATGGGGTTGGTTCTTGGTGTATATCCTCTTCTTTTGACGTTTCTTGTTCCCTTTCTTCCTCTTCTTTAAAAAATATGTAAAATAATTTATTCTAAGCACACGTATGACCTTCGACCCTTAAATTGATACCCAAATAACTACATCCTTTCCTCTTTTTTTCAATTTTTAGAAAATTCAAATCCATTGCTCAGAGAGAAATTTATGACAATTTTCCCTAGGTCACCTATTTGAGATGGAATTTTGGAGCATGCAAAAACCCTAACATCCTCTGCTCATATCTCTGAAAATATATTGAGACAAGATATGAAATTTGGCCATGAATTTCATCACGATTTTAGGTCCAAGTGGTTTTAATTTTAGCTTTTGAAGCTTCGTAGAAAACAAGTTATAACAAAATTGCCATGAATTGTTTGAAGCAACAAAACCCTAGAATCCAAAGCTTTGATACCAAATGTTATGCAACCATCTCACAAATAGATAGATCAATGACTTAAAAATTATCCTCTTGAGGGGGAAACCTCCTTTACATTACACAAATGAAAAAATCTTTTTGATGGTTCAAATGAGAAAACCTCCTTTCTATATATAGGAGTACAAGGGGTCACAATATAATCGAAGTTGACATAACAATAATAATGTAAGGGCATAAAAATAACAACAGTGGGCTTCTATGGGGCATAATAATAACAATATGGAGATTGCACAGGCACAAAAATAACGATAAGAGGGCTACACTAAAAATATAAATGAGGGAATACACTAGTATTATAGGGACCTATCACTTTCAATGAGCTATGGTCAACTGAGAGGCAAATGGATTTCCCAACCCGGACACGAAAGTGACATAGTGTCATGTTCAAGAGTGATATATTGCCTTTTACAAATACAAAACAAAGATTCTTTCACTTTCCCCCACCATTATTAGAAGGTACCTCTTTATTTTTTACAAGCTTGAGGAGGATAACATGTGCTTCTCATGTATCATCCTTCAGATGAATCCTCCAAAGTATTTTTAATGAACCCTAAGAAGAGTGGTTCAATGTAGTCATGCTTAATGAGTCTTGTACTATTTAAATTTCACGAGTCTAGTAAAGGGATAACTTGATTTTGTTTTCATATTTAAAGACTTTGAAAAGAAATGAAAAAAGAACTCATTTAGTCCTTTCAACGTAAATTTTAACAAGCCTAGAGAAAGTAGTGCTTAATGCTTTTCAGTTTTAGGGAGCCAGGAGAAAAACATAAGTAAACTCCATAGTGTTCTTTTTCGTAAATTTAGTACCTCGGGCCCAAAAAAGGATAAAATAATGTAGGAGAGAACTCTGTTAACCGTGATTAGTAAATATATTCATTTTTTGTAAATAGTCTAGTTTAGTTCGTAAAAGGAGTAAACCTATACTAAATTGATGATTGTTCACTTACTTTTAGAAGTTTGAACAATCAAGTACTCGATGATATTTTCCTTTTTAAGGAGTCTGAAAAGGGTATAAAGAAAACTCCACAGTTTCTCTTTTTCTTAAGTTTTAATGAGTTCGAAAAAGTGATAAAAATGTACTCAATACCAAAATGATCTGTTTTCATAAATAACCTGTAACCTGCAGACTTAAACTCGAAATAATTATATTTGAGAAAAAATAAAGTGAAAAACATTATAAAATTGGATTTTAAAAAGTCAATAGGAAAAAAAAATATTTAAATAGGCATAAAAACCTATAAAAAGCCCAAAAAGTATAAAAATGTCACCATTTCTGTTTTTATCCTTTTGAGAGTGATAGAGGTCATTTTTTACTAGAAAACTTAGAAATTGATTCTTGACAAATTGTTGGGAAAAATCACAATTCATCTTCTGTTGCTAGATTATTTCTCCAAGCTCCATTTTCATGCCTTTTATTTGTGTTTTTATAATAGATTTTAGTTTTTTGGGGAGTTTTTTGTTGGCTTGATGGGCCCTAACCTAGGTTCAATTTTAGCTATGCCAACGAATAAAACCCTAAAAACTGTTGGCACTTTCAGCATCAACCTACGTAACATAGGCTACAGTCTCAGCTGAAGCAATATTGGGGAATGATAGAACGAGGTTTCTGCATCCAGAGGTTTGTGTGATGGGTTCTTGTGACTTCTAGGGCATCGTTTGTCTTCACGAACCCTAACCCTTCTCGCACAGACAATTACAGTAATTTACCCAAACAACATTTATATCTTGATGAAGGTATTTAAACATTCATAACATTAATTTATCTGACTGATCTACCACTTTTTTGCATATGATAAGAATTCATTCATATAAATTGCAATATAGAGAAAAAAATACAGAAAAATGGAGAAGTAAATATAGATACATAGATGCACAATCTATGGATCAAAATTGTCTTTATTAGATGTATTCTTTCGAGTACAGACTCTTCTTCCCTGCGCACTCAGCTGCAGGGTCTCGCACATTCAGCTTACAGACTTACCAAGGTATTCGTGCACTCAACTACAAGAGCCTTCCCCTTCGCTTAAGTACATGAAACAAACTTTCCTTCCTTACCTTACGTGCCCAAACAATGATCTTCTAGTTATGATTTATCTTCTAGACTCGCTATGAACCTTCTATAAATATTCTTTTCTTTTACAATACCATGGTCTGTGGACCATGGGCAGATCTCAAAACTTATTATCTTCTAACAACCTAAGGGACTAAATCCCCTTTGACTCTTACTATCTTCACGCTCTAATTCCTCAAATCATGAAGACTTTATATTGGTACAAAAAGTAAGTACGAATACTTGATGCCAGGGGACCCTATCCTAACAGACCCCCAACATAATTTCGTCGTTGATCCTCAAGTCACTCAATTGGCACTTTGATCTTCTCTTAGATTTCGTGGAACTCCAACTTCAAAACCTACAGATCAGTTGTTCCCTGCGTAGCAACCTGCTACACTTCCTCGACCAATTGTTCATTATTTGGGTCATCGATCACGAGCCCCGTGGTCCTCTGAGTTTGTTGCATTCTCTTAATTTATTGTGTACTGAGAGAGTCAACTAACTAGCTTACTAAGTCCAAGGCTTTGTTTAAGTGGCAATAATTTCTTCCTCACGACGGAACTCATCGATTTCAGTTTGCAGTATCTTCCCTTCTTACAACCTTGTGAACCGTTATACTGGATCTAGTGTTCACATAGTTGATCAGATCACATCGAACTGCCTTTGTTTTTCCCTGATGTCCACACCAATATTATTCAAAGTTGAGTCCTCCTGCAGTGAATTCCATAACTCCATGGCTTGCTCAAATATCTCGGTGCAGCTGTTTACTGAGTTTTCTAAAGTGGCCATGCCTTCTTTGATAGAAGCTTCGCATTTCTCCCCGGCTATTGGAAATAATATTGAGAGGGGGGGTGAATCAGTATTTACAATTCAATAATATTTCATTTCCCAATCAAATTTATATATGCTACTTTAGTGAAGTGAACTTGTGTGTGCACACTACTGTGATTAAAGAAACCAGCGTATACCCAAAGAACTTATGATTTAGTCAATTTATCATGTGTTGATCTTTAATTAGTGCATAAGTATCTTATTATATAGTAACTATGTGCAATAATAACATAATAAACCATCACACATAAGCAACACACATGAACACCAAGATTTAAGGTGGAAACCCAATGTGGGAGAAAAACCACTTGTTATTGTTGTCTCTGTCTTCTTTTAATATAAAGAAAATTTGTTTACAATCTTGTACTGGTGCAGACTCATACCAGTACGCAGGCACCCACCTGTAGAAGGCTACAACCTCCTCTCATTTTCCAGCTTCTACTAGAAGGGAGCTACAACCCCCTAGCTTTTGTACTAGCCACTATGTTTACTAGTACGTAGGCACCGACCTACAAAAGGCTGCAACCTTCTCTTTTCCTCCAGGGACAACGTTTCATAAATTTTCAAATTGGATGCTCCTGGTACACAACAACATAAAATGAAGGCCTCATTTCATCAAATTTTCACACAAAACCCATCAGAACTTTCAAAATCAAACTTCATCAATCAACAATCAATTAATCTTAACAATTAGATCATTATCACCAGAACACTATGCTAAACCCAGAAACCTGCATCATCATTCAAAACCAGTTGCAACCTCAAAAATCATACATCATAATTCATAAGCTACTGTAATGAATCCAACCTACATGTATATGATACTTCCTTTAACCAAACCTATGTATACGTCCAAAACTACTAAATCATAAAAACCTCTGAATTAGATATTTACCAACCAATAATATTCTCAGCATCTATTGTCAATTTACAGAGATCTAGACAGTTAGTAGCAAAGATAACCCTTCTCACTTAATCAATCAACCAATCAAAAAGAAACTCCTTATGCATTCAGTTTTACTTTCAGATCTAAGAAGACTTTAGTGGTAGACATCAATAAAACAACAACACTAATAAGATAGATCAGTGATTCTGAACAACATGATTTTATTTTGCATACGCTACTTGGAAGAGTCGAACCTATGCATATATGTGCCTTTACCAAGGTGAACCAACATGCAGATCTGCAAATATTAACTTATAACTTCGTTGTTATTGCAGACTTCAGACATACCCAGGTCATGACATTTAAAGAATAAAACAAGTGTAAGCAATCAGATCTAGCCCAACCAATTATCAGATCATACAATGATAAGCCATTTCAGGTCTCATGATCCTGATCCAACATTGTATCCAAGGTGCACAAAAATATTTCAGATCATATCATAATCATAGTTGTTGGGCATGGAATCACCCCAAGGCATGTTTTGGTGCTTAAAGCCCAAGTTTTGACCAAGTATTTTGTAAAAGCTCCGTGAATTGTGGGAGTGGGGTGCGAAAGTATGATAGAGTCACAGGGTTGTCTACCCTAGTTTTGTAATGTAATGTTGGCTATATAGACCTACCCATGGTTTTTCGACCATGTGATTGTATAAATAGAGTGACGCTCTAAGTGGTTAAGAAATTTAATTGAAGGAAAAGAGAAGTATGACAAGTCTAAGGGATTAAGTCGTAGGTTGATGTGTGTCTTTTGGGTAGTAGAGTAGGAGAAGGCTCTGCAGCTGAGTGCATAGAGGCCTAGTAGTCCAAAGCTGAGTGCATGGACCCCTGCAGCTTAGTGCGCAGGGCAGAGTCAAGTATGTAAACCGAGGAAGGAATTAATAAAGAGAAGTTTTGTTATAATTCTGTGTATCTGTTCTTGGGTTAATGAATGATTGATATATACTGTTTATTTATTGTGTGCATCTATATGAATGTTTTATGTTGTTAAGTATAACTTAGAGCACTCAAGTAGGCAAAGCTAATTAACTAACATTGAAATACAAGTAAAATCTAAGGTAATAAAGTAGAGCACAACGTTCAGCCCTTGTGTAGGGTTGTGCAAAGGCAGTACATCAGGTTGCGAGGTACGAGAAAGTGCGCGAGGCAACCTACGTGCAGGGTCAAACCGCGGACTAGTAAAACTTATTAGACATCCTTGGGGTGCAGAATCCTAATTCTAGCACCCTCCCATACTACTTCAGGTGAGACCTCAGTCTGCACTCTACAGACTGTTTCTGAAAGGGCCAGTAGTACCATGATTTGTTTCGCTAATTAACTTTGAACCTGGGTCAGGCCCCAACAAGCCAACAAATTCCATTGCCAAGACCAGGATCTACATAGAGATGTCTGATGTCGTATCACTGGAATTTGACGAAGAAAGGAATTGAAGATTGGTTGGACAGAAAAATTCACGAGTTCACGGCACAGGAAAACAAGAATCCATGACTATCAAAGGAAGAGTGGCTACATTGCTACTTGTATACAGAGATCAATGAAATTTTCTTTGCATCCTTCCCCACTGAGTTCTATTTGGATTGTGAAGCTAGTAGACAGTCAAGGAAGGTGTAGACTCAACAAACCTATTGTGTGGACTCCAGAATTGATGCGCAAACTAGAAGCATCAAAAGATAAGATCGCGTGCGCTATGGATAACTAGCTCGATTGAATTATAGGAGGATTTATCACTGAGTTCACAGTAGATACTTCAATCAGCTATAGAGAGGTAGAATAATGCTTCCTCAAAGGGCCATTATGTTAGATCTTTGAACACTTGGATTCAAATGCTACTGTGTGAAAAGCGGGTTATGTGGATAAATTGATGTTTGGTGCTACACGGAGTGGGAGGATCTACAAAAACGAAGGTAGTGCAGAACTAGAAACTATCCCCTTGATTTCACCTCCACAAGAAAGCAAGGAAGAGCTCGCGAAGGTTTCACCCAGAAGTGTGATCAACTTGATAAAGCAGTGAATTCCACGCATACCGCTCCCACCTACACCACTGCCAAATTCACCATCTTCAACCCCGTCTTCACCCACACCACCTCCATCACCACCATAGTTCAATTTGGAAAGCATGATAAAGTTACCACTGTTCAAGGGAGTAGGAAATGAAGATCTAGACCAATTTTGGTTCATGATAAAGGTTGTATGGGAAGCACAGGGAGTCACAAATGACAATATAATGAAAGAAATGTTGGTCAGTGATCTGCAAGATCGCGCACTGACATGGTACATTAAGCATTCCACTGACAATCCGAACGTAGGGATTGTGGATATCCAAGTTGCGCTAGACAAAGAATTTAGTAGGCCAAAATCAGAGACACAGTCGATCATTGGATTTACGGAAATCGTGATGCTTCTATGCGAGACCCCCTGGGAGCTAGATTAGAGATTGAAGAGTAAAATCTAGGAAGCTATTATGACTTTGACAGATGGGAAACACCACGCTTGGTTTGTAGCATCGCTAACGTCGCATCTAAGGGCCGCGTTGTCACAACAGAAGCTAACCACCTAGGCCAAGGCCTTGGAGATTGTAATGAGACTGCATGAAACCCCGATACAAGATCCTAACCTGGGAGTTCAACAGATCCATGCGCAGTTGCAGAAGTTGTGCCTTTAGATGCAGAGTTTGAAACAAGATAGGACAGCTTTCCCAGAAACACACGAGGAGGTGTTGTGCATAAAATTCAAAGGCCAGGGACATGACAAGGACCATTGTCCAGTGTTCACAAATTACCTAACAGGGGGAGGACCAATTCCACTGAGGTCGGAGGCAAAAGTAGGACCGAGCGTGGCACCTGCATTATGGTGTGTGATTTGTCAGATAGGAGGGAAGCATGCTACAGACAACTGCCATCTATTACAGAAGTATACGCAAAATTCCCAGTGGTTGTTCTATAATTTCTGCAGGTCAATAAGCCATGATGAGCGCACCTGTAGAAGTTATGAACTGATGATGGATCAGACTCCTACCTGTAGAGCTCAAACCGAAATATGGGCCCTCGATCAAAATGCAGGAAAAACGCACACTCGATTTCAGGGGCGCGGACGAGGTTGAGGAGGAATGGGGCCAGGAAGGAGTCATAGATAGTTGAAATGTTACAATTGCAGAGGGTCGAGGTATTATGCCTGTGATTGTACAAATCCAATGAGACCATCATGCTTATACTGTACCTAGATTGATTACGAGATGGATGAATATCCCACACTGATAGAAAGGTCATGCAATAAAGAAGCACTCCAACCTACCCCAACTCAGAACCTGCAAATGATGAGGTTTGAGCTGCGAGAGGAAGACCCCAATGTAAATATCGTGCTCTGGAGTGGTATCACAACAGGAGATGACAAAGGCAAGCAACTCGAAGAGAGTGTCTAGGTTCCTAAGGCTCCAACCAAGGAACCAAAATTTGATTTGGAGCGTGCTAAGAAGGAATTCATGGAATATAAGAAGAGCTTTGTGAATGCCTCCACTTCAGGAAATAAAGATAGCCTGGAATTGGAAATGGACCCATCAATGCTCACTACCTTCTTGGAGACATGCATGAAGCTGCTACATGACAAAAAGTCTATGAAGGGGCTGCAAGAACTCATCACTAGATGTGTTGGGACTGTGCCAGGAGAACCGCATGTAGTCCGGAAGCTCAAGAAGCACATGATCTGAACAGGAAGGGAGATGAGATTGGTCGTGCAGATCAGGGAATATGAAATGGATCAAGTGATTTTGGATCTAGGGTTAGACGTGAATGTCTTGACAAAGTAGACATGGGAGCAGATGGGCAGGCCTGCACTGCAATGGTCACCTATCCAGCTGTGAATGGTGAACTATCAAAAGATCCTACCTATGGGGAGATTATAGGGAATCACAGTGGATATCGAAGGAGCGAGCGTGCTTGTAGATTTCGAAGTGATAGAGATTTTTGATGATAGCAATCCCTATTCCACGTTGTTGGGAATAGATCGGGCTACTGACATGAATGGACTGATAAATCTAAAGAAGCGCAAGATGATTTTTGAGAAAAATTCACTACGCGTAGTGGTACCTTTAGACCCTGCAGAAGGATCGCGCTACACAAAGCCAGTGCGTGACTATGAAAATGATGACAATCTAGACTGTATCTACAAGATAACCACAAGGGAGTAGGATTAGGTAAATCCAATCGCAAATGGAAAAATCTCATGGGAGGGTGAAAGCTCTTGCACCTCAGATTCAGATGAGGAAATAGAATGATGGTAGAACCAGTTACACGAGGTAACCATGCTCAACTATAACATTATGATAAGGTTGTTGCGCTGTGTGGCAACAGAGGTAAGAGATATTTTTACGTATGATGGGTTAAGCGAGGCGGATGATTTCCTGAACAAATTTGAAAAGGAAGTAGTGGAACAACAATGTTTCAATGCTCTGAAATGGGTACTACGTGCTATGCCCGCAAGATGGTGGGGTATGCACCAAAGGAGTTTTGAAGACTGGCACGAATGCAAAAGGATGATGCATGTAGTTTGCAAAGCGTTAGATGTGAATGGAAGCCGAGTATGACGGATGAAACAACCCACGTGCCCACCTTTCCAAATGGGCATAGCCGTATGTTGCGTAACTTGCACGAAGGCACGTCGTCCTCATGATAGGAAACACGTTTGATAAGTAGGAGCGGGAAAGGCAATGGCACGAACAACCCCCTCTATCTAGAACTAGGAGATTTGGTAAGACCAAGCGCATGACAGAATATTCACGCAGAAGCTTTTGAAAAAGTACGCGAATCTCTGAATAGGGTCCACCATGTCAAACGGGTTGACTGGATCATGCGTGTACCAATGGTTCTCTCGGCATATAGGACCATGAGGAAAGCCCTGACCGCACAAGCACCTCTGAAGTTGAATTATGACATGAAGGTTGTAATCCCTAGGAAGCATGACAAGTCTGAGTCTATGCCTAGTAGCACTAGTAGATATGATGGTTCATGAAGTTTGGAAAGAAGGAATCACATAGCCGTAAAAAGCAGCACGATTAGGACTTGAGTAAGAAATCCAACGGGGAAACCTTAGACTTCACAAACTAGAAAAATAAAGGGTACGGTTACGAAAGAAAAGAAATTTGGTGGACGCGGAAGTCAAGAAGATGGAGGACGAAATAAAGAAAGATTTCCTCAGAAAAAGGACGAGAATGGTAAGGCAGGGTGTGTACAATCATGATGACAGGGTTAAGGCCTATTGCCATGAATTGATCAGTCTGATGTCTTGGCTTGGACTGCATAGTGATAAGCATGAGACCAGAGTAGCTCGTTGCAAATAATAAAGTGCGCGATGCCAACCATAACAATAAAAGGTATCGATTCTCCAAGAAACATGATGAACGATAGGATGGAGCTGTTCACTGGTGGTGCGACCACTTGACTAGCCAAGGGGAGGATAGTCTTAGTGTTCCAAGCAGTTGGAAGGGAGCACAAGACTATAAACTATTTTGCCTTGGAGGTGCGAGTAGAAGCAAAGAGTCACAACGTACGCGACTGCACACGCGGGGCTGCGTTGCCACATAGGTTGGCCAGAAAGTGACCGTTGAAGTCACTATTCACAATGGGATGCTCGAATTGAGGCCAAATGGATCGGGTGGCAGGCATTTAAGACATGATTTATGGGAAAAATATGGGAAAATCTACCGCCAAGGGAGCATTAATGGACCAGATTTGGGGGGAACGGTCGAATTCAAATTTAAAAAGTACTATAAAATACAAAGGGCTACTCATCAAACAACACTTGGTGATTTGCGAATTGAGCGATTTAGCCAAGCCTTGATTGTTGTGAGTAGAGTGTTGATTGAGCCCCTGAGTTCACAAGTGCTAGATTTCCGAACGAATATGTTGGCAACAACTGAGGAGGTTATGGAGATAACATAAATGACTGTTGAGGAGGCTGTGTAGACCCTGACTATAGGGGACACTCCAGAAGGTGCTGGAATTGTGGCAAAAATCCCGAAATCACCGCGTACACCAAGACCCAATAAGGAAAAACAAGAAATGGTTCTCGTCCATGTGTCCCTACAGAACCTGCTGCACACCAAGCTATCAATGGCAGAGAAGGGGAAAGTCGTTACGATAGAAATAGACGAAGAAGAATAAG
Source organism: Pinus taeda (assembly GCA_000404065.3). NCBI lineage: Eukaryota > Viridiplantae > Streptophyta > Pinopsida > Pinales > Pinaceae > Pinus > Pinus taeda. Next base: position 118,322 of record APFE031213690.1, read on the forward strand.
AGCTTCAAGACCTTATCCTCACAGAGGAAGAGGATGAAGGCAGGGAGGAGGATACTTAGCCTACACACTCTGCAAAAAAACTACCAGCCTATGTCCCCCCGCGAAAAGGGAAGGCGAAGGTGCCCAAGGACCTAGACAAGACCATGAGATCGCTCCAGACCCTGCTCTTCCTAGACAACATTATGTTTGAAGGAATGCAACTAGGCCATGTGTCGAGCTTGAAATTCAAAGACTAGCATCTCGCTGACCACAAGAAGTTCCCTCACCTGGAGACTGGAAACCTCATGAAGGAGAACACCCCCGAGGGGGGTGAGGTAACAGAATTATAGCCGTGGAAGTGGTTGCATGGAGTGGAAAAGGCCGGGCTACTAAACTTGCTCTAGGTGCCACAATTCCACCACACCCCAATAACTAGTTTCCTCATCAGGTAGCTACTCTGCCTAGTGCATGATAGGTGTTTATGGCTGGAGGAGCCATCCCCAACATGGCAGACTTGATTCATCGTGTCACCCAAATTCCGTACAAAGGAGAGGAGCCCGCAGACATATTGGAAGGGAAGGGCAGTGATTTGGCCATCGCGGAGGCCATGAAGAAAAAGTACAGTCTGGAAAAGAAGAAGAGGGGTTACACCATCTCCAGCATTAAGGAAAAAGAAGTATATGTGGCAACCCAAATCCTAGCAGAAAAGGTTATGCGCAAGTGCCGTGCAGACGAGGTACCTGTGCCAGTGGTCGCACTGGTCGAGTAGTGCACAGAGGCTGTCTAGTTTAACTGGTCTGAATTCCTCTGTACATAATTTTGAGATAATTGCTGTGAAGCCTAAGAGTGGAGCAAAATGTTCCACTATGCATAGTTGTTATCTTCCATAGTGCTCGTAGCTGGGGAATTGCTGGAAGATAGTCAATTCCCATAATTGACAAAGATTTACCGGACGCCACAAAGTATGCTTCACTTTGGGCCATGAAGGATGCAAAGAGGATACATGATAGCAAAGTCTTCTGGGTGTTCATCGAGATGAACCTCAGAATGGGGAGCAACCAGAAGCTGTGGTTGTCACGCACGGTTTACAATAGTTGGCAGAGCTTTGCAAAATTTAAGGCTGACATGCATGACATATATATCAAGGCGCACAAGGACTCGACGAAACAGTGGAAAAAGCTACCCTTTTTAGCTACTGACAACGCCATTTTCAATGTCCTAGAGGCATGGTCACCGGAGTCATGCCCCAAACATCGCAGAGATTGAGAAGTTGGTGGTGCAAATAAAGAAAGATGAGGCCAAGTTGTGCATCACTCAGTTGGCCGAAAAACAAAGGAAGGATGTAGTGGCAACAGAAGTGTGAGCAATGCATAACGCAGCACAGAGAGCAGTCAAACAGGAGAAGGCCTCAACAATAGAAGCAGCACAGGAGGCAGTTGTGAAGGCAGGAAAGGACCAAACAAAACAGGGACATGAAGTAGAGGCAATAGAGATTGAAGAGGATGGCATGGACCCACAAACCACGTCGATGCATTTGAAGCGCCAACACCAAATAGAGCAGGCAGGGTCGCATAAAAAGATGAAGGCTTTGAAATTGACCATCGACCCAATCACCTTAATCGAGGGTGATCTGCATGACATCAATGAGACAGTGTGTGATGTCACCTCTGAGGCTCTCAAAGATTTCATGCAGGAGAACTAGATTGTGTTGGGGACCCTCAGAGTGCAACTGCAAGAATCATAGGTGCGCCCTCCTTAGGTTGGTACACTCTCAACTAGCCTTTCCATCGGCTCAATAGAAGTAGAGAAGATATTGTGCGCATGGATGCCAAACACCATAGTGCCACCGAAAGGAGCACTAGTGCCATCGAATGAGGCATGTAAGCCTTGAGTTAACACATTGAAAGGTCTCGGTATCAATCTAGCTGCACTCTCAAGCGAGACCTTATATGTGCTGCAGGATGGGATAACTGCAGAGCTGCGAGCTAAGGAGAGTCATGTGCTCCAAGTTCTGAGTGAACAGAAAATAAATTTGGAACAACTGAGCTTGTAGTGTGATGAAGTGGTGTCATAGAATCAACACTTGGCACAGGTGATAGACAACACTTGTCAAAGCGTCCCAGAGCTGGCTGTCCCAACAGACATACTATTATAGACATATTTGGGCACTGCAACCCCAATATTATATGTCAATAAACCAAGGGATTTTTAACCCCTAAAAGTGTTGTTTCATTCCCCAAATTTTCCACCTAAAAAACCACTCAGAATTGGAAAAAACTAGACCATACTGACTACTCTGTTAGGGTGCAATGCATACTGACTCCTACACTAGCTAGGTGTTATGCATACTGAATAGGACTTCTGTGGGGTGTGATGTGTGAGAATGGACAAATGTCTGAGATAGTTTGCTAAGTGGATGTTCATGGAATCTTCTAGAAACTTCTCCTATGACACTTGCCTCTCTGAATTCGCCCAAGGATGAGTAAGAGATCCAAGAAATCTCCAAGTGGAACCAAGAACTACAAGTGGAATGACACTAATCAAAAACCCAAAGATGATTCACACCCTTGCTAACATCTATAAATGGATCCCTCATTTGAGAGATCTAGAGGCTGGAATTTTGTAATTTGTAAGGAAGTGTTGATAGTTTGTTTTTGAGAAAGAGGCATTGTATTGTTGGGTGATCTTGCTTTTCATGAGGTGAAGAGGGCTTTGACGCTGGGAGGATGATGCTATATCAGACAGCTGGGTTGTAATTCTCCCTTCTATTTTAATAAAGTTCTTTGAGTTTTCCTCCATACAATTGTGTACTTGTGAATCTTGTTATTTGTGAATGCCATCGTATGTTCAATGTATTTATGATTCTGCATTGTTTATGATATAATAGATCGAGATGATTTGATGGTGTTTTGTTATTGTTTCTACAAGTATTCTCTAAGTGGTACAAGTAGGAGAGAAGTTGCAAGCTCTCTCAAGGGGGAGAGAAATCAAGCAATGAGTCAAGCACAAGATCCAGGTTGGTCCCTTTGCTTCTCTCTTATCTATCATACATAGAGGAAATTGCAAATTGTTTTGATTGTTTGTTTCTAGGATAGCTACCAATCCTAGTGGGACTAGCAGATCGAAAAGACACTAGTTTTCCCGGAAACAAAATGGCGACTCTGTTGGGAAGTGAATAGTTTGTTTGTTTTATAAACTATAGATGGATCCTGAAGTTTTCCAGATAGCCTTCGAACTACTCTTGCTCTGCAATTGCAACATAGATGAATGATACTTTAGTCAATCTCCAGTTTATTTTACGATTTGAACATCTAACTTACAAGCATTCTACATTCCCCGTTGGTAGCTCAAGAAACCTCCCAAGATCGTACCCCTGTACTTTGCTCCTTACTGTCCATAATAACTCAGCTTAACTCACTGAAATCAGCTAAAATTTGAGCCAAAACCCATCTCAAGTGCGCTCCCTGGCCCATCGCACTATCTGTGACCAGAAGCTAGTATGCATTGCACTTCCTGAGTGTGGTAGGTGCGATGACTGAGTAATCCTATTTCTCTCCTTGAAATTTGGGGTTTTTTGTCTCTGTATTCAACTCTGTTTAGTTGTTTCTGCTGCTTATGAACAATATCTCATTGCTGAAGCCTCCTTACTTTACATTGTTCAACCTCCATTGATTAGGATTAGTAAATGTTTTTATGTATTTTTCCATCATTTATGATCCTTTGTCAAAAATTTGCTTAAATTGAACTGTCGTTTTGGTGCAAAAAATGTCGTAACTTTCGTTTTGTGTCAAAAAAGAGAAGTGTCGTAAAGTTTTCTTTCTCTAGATAATCAATTGAAATTTTTGTCATGTATTTGATTTGAATTGTTAATATTTGAAGTGTCGAAAGCATTTTTCTATTCGAAATCGAAAAGTGTCATTTAGTCTTCCTTTCATTTTGAAAAGAAATTGTCGAAATGTTGCTTTAAAGAAAATACTTCAGATCTATACTTAGTTTTCCTTTTTGGCATTCTTCACATTAAAGGGAATGAAAAAAAATACATGCATTTGCATTTGCATTTAGACTGTGTGTGAAAAATGATTTAGGAAAAGTGCATTTAGTGTGTGCTCTTTGCTCTCTATTTGAAAGAAACGTAATCTTCTTTCCTTAGTAGCTATGATTTTCATTGCAAAATAAACAATGATTGTTTATCATTGTAGATTGCATTTTTAGGAATTTTACATCTACATCACACAATGAACCAAGGCAAACTTCTAAACAAGATCAAATCTAAAATAAATTTCAATGAATTTAACAATGCTTTGGAACCTAATGCAACACATCTAGAAGTCTAGGCTAGAGACGTGTTCTGGCGTCGTAAAATCTAGTAACTATCGTTTTCATCTAAGGTTGGGTGATTCCTCCTCTTTGATACAAGTGCTAGCACGCACTTGTGCTCCCCATACCGTCGAGTATATATTGGGGGACCACAATAGGCTTATATCCTTTATCCATAGGAATCCATGTCTACCGCCCTATCGATCGCAATGCAATAAACACAACATTCGGGAAGATTGACTGTCATACATAAGTCCTTGGTAATTTATCTTTAATTTATCACCAAGGTGTATATTGCAGTTTTTGCGATTGGTTTTGTAATCCCTCTGTCTACATTTCCAGAGTAGTCACTTTCATTCCTTTTTTACTCCTTAAAGAAAAATTCCATCTAAGAACTTGTCACTTCAAGCTCATTAAAAATCGAAGGTAACTAGAGTCGTCTTTAGCTTTTTCTCGACTCTTAAAAATTGAAAAGCAAATTTGTGTCAAAGTGTCATCAAAATTTATTTAATTCAGAATAACATTATCAAGTAATCTGCAATCATGGAAGAAAGTCAATCAAAACCCCATCGTTCACAGAGACTAGCGAGTCAACCATCTTTGACTCTGGAAACAAATCCATTCTGGGAAAAATGGTCTCGTTTAACTGAGTCCAATTCACATGATTTATTTGAAACTTTTGTTTCAACATCATCAGAGACTACAATTACTTCAATCATTTTTGGTACATCTTCCTTTAGAGAAGAAGTTCCGCAGTTGCAAGAGGACATTAGAACTGATCCTAATGTAATGGTAGATACTTCTATACCTGAAACAGCTCCATCTAGAGCTGATCCAGAGGCTGAAGTCCACTTACCTGAACATTTTGGAAGTTAAGTTCTAGAATTCAAAAGGTGTCACCCCTCCAGTATCTGTCACTGCAGAAGTAATACCTTCTTCGGCTCCAGAAATATTTTACGGACTTGACGTTCTACCTCTTCCACCTGGACTGATTGCTATAGAGGAGATAGTAGAGGATCTTCCATCCAGTACCCCATTACATTTTGGAATTGGGATTCATCTGTATCTTTCTACTCTTGAAGTTAGTTCTTTTAATCATCCTTCATCGCAAGTTCCTATCGAATCGCTAGGAAATCTTTTGGATAGACTAAACATGTCTGAGCAACCATCAACATCTAGGGTTGTGTCATCTGATACAGCTACGGCAGAGCTTCTTGCTACCATTCCTATAATTTTTTCTGGTATACCATCCATCCCAAATAGTTATCAATCACTGGCTGGAGTCCACTCAGGGACTATTTCGACAACATGGTCTATTCCTATTTGTTCATCCAGAATCCCATCTACTATTTCTTATGTTGAAACTCAACAAATTGATTCTGCATGCCAGTATCAATTTGGACAGTCTAGTATTCAAAGACCAATATATCCTTTGAACACTGGATTGCCACCATATGGAGGGAAGTATGATTTTTCATTGTTCCCTCCTGGAGAATAACCATATGATAGTTCACAACAAAATTCAAGTCAAACTGGAATTACATCCAGTGGTTGTGTACCAATACTGTCTCAACAACCAAGTGTTGTATATTCAATGCAATCGGTCCAACCTGTGTCGAATATTCCGACTACACCTTCTATTATGACTGTGTCACAAGTACAAGCATTACCTGTTGTGTGTCAACCTCAAGTCTCCCAGGTTGCAATACAACAACCTCTTGTCTCTATGGCTCAATCGTAAACTCAGGTTAGCGTTTCCTTACCTAGAATGACTCAGGCTTAAACGGGTACTATCACTCCACATCTTGGTCAATCTTCCAGTATTGGGCAATAGCAAATGGTCCAACAATCATGGCTAGTACATTATCAACAACCCAATTCCAGCAAACTTACTGAGGACCTGAGCAACAAGGCTTTGTAGGTAATGGACAACCACATTTTCAAAACGGTTATCAACAACCATACTATAATGGCTATGTCCAACAACCTTATCAAAGTTACCAACATCAGATACATTATGTTGGTATGCAAAAACCTACTGCTCAGGCAATTACATCTTATCTCGGGTATGCTTCACCTAACCTGAATCAATAGTTGCCTTTTGTAGCAACTCTCGAATTACCATATCTGAACCAGCTGACGAATGATCCAATTGCATACGCCCCTTGGTGGCCAATGATTCCTCATAAACTCCCCTCTGATATTCCTAAATTCAATGGAAATCTAGGTGAAGATCCATTAAATCACGTAATGACGTTTCATTTGTGGTGCTCATCTAACACCCTAAATGATGATTCGATTAGTCTTCACCTAGAGAACGCTCACTGGTCTGACAGCAAAATGGTATATTGAATTTCCTAGAGCTTCGTTTAACAACTTTAGTGCCCTTGCCACTACCTTTCTAACCCACTTTCAGTTACCCATAAGGTACAAAATGGGGATAGAACTCCTTACCAACTTTGAATAGACAATGGCCACTCACATATTTGATCATATTCATGAGTGGTGACGTCGTCGTCGAATGATAAAGACGTATGTTCCTGATCAGCTTCTAGTTGAGTGGTCTATTAAGTAATTATTGCCTTTTATTACTGAGGATGTGGCGAAGGGAGGAGTTGTCACTGAAGAGCAAGTCAATGCTTGTGCTCAATATTTATATTTAATCAATACTCAGTGTGGCACACTCTACGACAAAATTCCTAACATTCCTAGACCAAAATTTTCCTTTCCTCCCCCTCCTAAATCGGATAGGGACTCTCACACCAGTGATGGTGTGATCAGTACCGCAAGCACGCAAACCACAAATGCTCCATCTGGTAAAGCCCTTGCAGTTTCTAGTCAAAAATAAAATGACAAACTTCTTGACTCGGAGATTAATGCCATGTCATCTGACGAGGGAAAGAATCCAAAGCAACCATGGGGCAAGAAAAAAGGGAAAAATAATAAGAAGAAATAGGAGAATTCAACTCCTGAAAAATCTTCTCAGAACCCTACTGGGAAAAATAAACCTCGTGATCCATGTTACGTTTGTAATGAGTACCATTTCACGAATAATTTTCCACATCGAGCTAACATTACAAAACTCTTAAAGGCTTCAAGTACCTCAGTGGTGTTGACTGATTTGTTTCCAAACCCAGAAACTAACCTGGTTGCTATCGATCATGCTTCCACATCACAAGTGCTTATGCTATCCATCTTGAAACACAAAAATGATGCTTTGATATCAACAAGGAATAAATATTATGGGAATCCACAGTCTTCGAAAAACAAGGCTACAGATCAACCTAGTAGTTTGACAACAACTTCGCCAGAAGTTGTTCCACCCATCATTCCTGAATTAACTATAAAGCTGCCAAAGGGAGTAGTACATAAATTAACATTTAATCCTCGTGCATGAGAAGCACATAGTTATAATATAGTGGAGGATATGGCTCAATTTCCATCCGCTATGTCAACACTTGAAGCACTGCAGAATTTCCCCTCCCAAAAACAAGCTTTGTTATCAGCAATAGGTGGGATTGATCCAATGGATTCTAATCTTGTTGCCTTTAATCATAAAGGATACGAACTTCAGTTATATGTAAAATCCCTTAATAAAATTGTTCATCGTACAATCATTGATGAGGGGGAATCTACATGTATTATGTTGATGAGTTTCTGGAAAGCTTTAGGCTCACCACCCATGTCACGATCATCAACGACATTAAAAGTGTTCGATGGAAGAACATACACGTTGTATGGGATATTAAGTAACTTGCAAGTTGAACTGGGGGGCAAGACAATAGAAATTGAATTTGAGGTCATTGATGGAAACCTTGACTACAATATCTTACTAGGAAGGCCCTAGATTTATGATATGGCCGCCGTTGTGTCGACATATTTTAGAAAGATTGCATTTCCCTTCCAAGGTGGAATTACAATTGTTGACCAACTAACCTTTTCCCCAATAGTTCACAAGCTACTAGAAGCATTCCATTGATCCATGGAAGTTCTCAATTGCTTCAAAATGTCAGAGTAGGTCTCCTAAAAGACCCTTCCTTAATGGGTACTTTTTCCCTCCCGCCTCCAACTGATCTGGAAGAAGTGGCCACAGTGGAAACCTAGCATATGATCTCTTCTACATCGTATAAGATTAAGAAGAACTCCGACCATTTTGATAGTGTGGATCATCGTGAGGTGTTGTCCCCAAGCCCCATAAAATCTTTGTAGCAATCAATTTTCTGGGCCTAAGCGGCGAACCCAAATCAACACTCAACGAGTGTTTGGATAGATAGGTCTCTAGAGTATGGTACCTCTTCCGATCCTTGGTCTCGTATACATGCTACAGACGAAGGAATCATCCAGTTGATGATGATAGGAGAGATGTCGTGGGAAAATTACCACCATCATTCCCACCTTCAAGATAACAACGAAGATTATTTAGGCGACCTTAATCATCCTTTAGTTTTTGGTTTTCTATCAAATATTGTAAATACAGTGGATTTTGAGCGAAATCTATCCAATATTGAAGAAACTATCACCATTAATATCTCGACCAAAACTAATGTTTTAGAGAATATTCACGTTGGCAAATCATGTTCTTCATCAGAACTAGAAATTTACTGCACTCTCTTTCGCAAATTCAGAGATGTCTTTGCATTTTCATATGAAGAAATGCCAAGCATTGACTCGAGAATCATTGAACATGAAATCAAGATTTATCCAGATGTCAAACCGATACGACAATGACTTCGACATGTTCACCCGAAGAAAGCCGCTGCCATTAAGGCAGAAGTTGAAAAATTTTTGCATGCTAGTTTCATTTACCTTGTTCCTCTCACTGATTGGGTATTGAATATTGTTCCTGTGATGAAAAAGCAAGAACCGATTAGAGTGTGTATCAATTATAGGGATGTAAATCAAGTGTGTCCAAAGGACAACTACCTTACACCCTTTATCAACCAGATAATTGATGAATGTGCCAGGTGCGAAATATTTTCATTCATGAATGGATTTTCCGAGTACAACCAAATCAATATCCGCCCATAGGACCAATTGAAGACTACGTTTATATGTTCGTGTGGCACATTCACATACCGTAAATTACCTTTCGGTTTGAAGAACGCAGGGGAAAATTTTCATAGGGCAATGAACTAGGCCTTCCATGACATCAAACACATCGTTCAACTATATCTCAATGATCTACTAGCTCATTCACAAAAGCAGACTGATCATTTGCAGCATTTGAGAGCCATATTTCTATGTTGTCAACGCTACAAGATATGACTCAATCCAAACAAGTGTGTGTTTTTTGTTGGTTCCGGTCGATTACTTGGTTTCATAGTTTTTGAGGATGCAATTCGACTCGACCCATTTAAGGTTCAGGAAATCCTTGACATGCCTCCACCTTCAAATTTGCTTCAGATTCAGAAACTCTAAGGGAAAGCTAACTTTCTGAGGAGGTTCATTCCAAATTATTCCGAACTCACTAAAGGTTATACACATATTTTGAAAAAATAAGTACCCTTCAATTGGGATCAGGTTGCACAAGCTTCCTTTGATGCTTTAAAAGGTTTGCTGATAAAAGCATCATTAATGTATGCTCCTGACTATCAAAAAAACATTAACCTGTATGTCACTGCTGTAGATACAACCATCACTATGGTTTTAGTGCAAGAAAATGATGGAATAGAACATCCTATATATTATTTAAGTCGTAACTTAAATGATACAGAAAGAAAGTACTCCTATGTTGAAAATCTAGCTTTAGCAGTTGTTCAAGCAGTACATAGATTTTGACACTATATTCTCTTTCGTAAAACTACCATTGTCTCATATTGCAACGCTATGACCTACATTCTGTTGCGTCAATTACTGTGGGGGAAATATTCCAAATGGATAGCTATTTTTCAAGAGTTTGATCTGGAATTCACCAAATCCAAATCAAATAAGTCTCTCGTCTTCGCAGAGTTACTTTGTGACCTTCCATCATCATCCAACGATTTAACATCTAAAGCATCAATCATGGATGAGACTTTGTTTCTGATATCATCAAGAAATCCGTGTATGGAGATATACTGGTCTATCCCCAAACCCAAAATTTTAGGCTAAACACCTCTCACTCTGAACAATGGCATATTCGATACCAAGCCAAAGACTACATGATTTTCGGAGATACACTTTACCATCGTGGTGTTGATAGAGTTCTGCAAAGGTGCCTCACGCATGAGGAGGCCGAAAAAGTTTTGAATGAATATCATTCAAGTGTGTGTGGGGGGCATCTATCTCATTAAGGTACTGCACAAAAGATCTTACGAGCTGGTTACTTCTAGCCCACTATATTCAAAAATTGCATAATTGCAGTCAGAAGTTGCCATGCTTGTCAAATTTTTGACCACAAAACTAGATTACCACCTACACCACTACATCCAGTAGTTGCTGTTGGGCCATTCACTAAATGGGGAATTGATTTCATGACATGTAATCCCACCCCGGTCGAGGAGCATGAGTATATTATAGTCGTTATCGACTATTTTACAAAATGGGTTGAGGTGATGCCTACATTAAACAACAGTGGTAAAACGACTGCTCTTTTCTTTTTTAATCATGTAGTCTCTAGATTTGGTGTTCCACAGGCTATAGTCATAGATCATGGATCTCATTTTCGCAATCACATGATGGTTGAATTAACTTCCAAATTAGGGTTGTCCCACGATAGTTCTACTCCATATTATCTGCAGGCTAACGGACAAGTTGAGGCAATCAACAAAGTCCTGAAGCGCATGCTGCAAAGAATGATTGGAGTCCACAAATGGAATTGGTATTTAGTCATGTACTCAACTCTATGGGCATATAGGACATCGATGAGAAATGAGACCGGATTTAAGCCCTTTTAGTTGGTGTATGGTCTGGAAGCTATCTTACTAATTCAATGCGAAATTTTATCTCTCAAGCTCGCAATTGATCTGCTTCCCAAAAATTCAAAGGAAGAGGCTCGTTTCTTGGAACTAGTCCACTAGGATGAAACCCGTCGTGATGCCGCGTTGGCTAAAGAAGCACATAAGAAACGTGTCAAGGTGCAATTTGATAAGAATGTCAAGCCTCGTGTCTTCTCAAAAGGTGACTTAGTCTTACTTTACGATCCAGAATCTGACAAATTGGGAGCAGACAAGTTCAAACCATTATGGATGGGCGCCTACATTGTTAAATGAGTATTGATAAAAGGAGCCTACGAGTTGGTAGATTACGATGGGATTCCACTGTCGCAACCCCGAAATGGATTGTATCTTAAGCGTTACTATGCTTAATTAAGTGTAGTAATCTCTTTGTATATATGCTTTTATTACATTTTTGTTTTCTTTTAGAGTTTTCATTTTGGTTAGGTAATCAACTTTGCATTTGTTGCAGATTTCAAACTTTTTGGAACCATTTGTTGGGTATGCTGATGAAGCTTTTCGTAATATGTGGAACCTATCTTCTACAACTTGGGCCATTTTTGCTCCAAGCGGTGAGTTAGTGAGTTTCAGGGGGATATGTATTTGCCAATCAACGAACAACATCGCTGAGTATAGGGCATTGATTGAACTTATCTCTAATGCCATTTCGCATGGCATGCGCCAACTTGTTGTCAAGCTAGATTCGCAACTCGTCATTCTACAACTTACTGGCATCTATTCCGTTCAAAACCCAGCTATTTATCATATGTTCCTAAGAGTCAGAATTTTGGAAAGACGGTTTGATTCCATTCAATATCAACACATTTCCAGAAACTTAAACACATTAACTGATTCATTAGTAAATTATGTGTTAGATAGACATTTGCAACACTTGTAAATAAAAGCATTTCAGATTAACATTTGCATCAGGATCGCATAACTTAACCAAAATAAAATTCTGAAAATAAAAAATATATAACTGTTTATAGTTTTTACAAAATGTTTTGTGTCCAAGACAAAATCAGTCATATGACCAAGAAACTCAAAAATGAATGCAGAAAAGCATCCTAGACTAATGATGTTGGTGATAACATGTCACCGCCTGTGCAATCATACGCAAGAGCCTAGTCCATTGATTCGGAACGCTAGTAGTATGGCGTTGTAACCTCATGTAACTCATCGGTCCTCACATCCTAAATACCGAGAGTGAGGCCCTCGATCTAATCCTGCAGCACAGCTAGGGTCTCCGCTATGTCTAGATCACGAAGGATGGCCCTCCCTATAGCCTCTCTTGTTGGAACATCAGCGACCACCCTTGGGCGTGCTGCTGGTCGCACTGGGCCAATATCTACACAATTATATGAGTTTGATTAGTCTTGATAACTTTTAAAAACACAAAATAATTATAAAATTAATAAACAAAGATGTGGAAAATCCTTTTACCCATAACACTCCACTCCTCACCAGCTGGTAATGCCAAATTCGGGTCACCTCCCAAATCCATCCCAACATATATATACTCTGCAAAGACCATCTCCTAACAGTCGAACCAGTCAAAGAAGGCGTCAGAGAAGGAAATCTATGACTAACCATCATTTCTAGCCATGAGATCAACCCATCTTTACAGCCGTGGTTCCCTCAGTGCTGGCAATCCTAGTGAAATGTATTGAGGTTGCATCAGTGGAATCCTCTCCAAGGCGAAAGCAGTCAAGATGGAACCGTAGCCAAAATTCTTGTATCTTCCATTCTTTACCTTGGAGAGTTGTTCTTTTATAATAGGAAGTACCGCCTCACACTAGTTGAACACCTTTGGTTCAAGGCATTCTAGGGCATACTGCATGTAAGATCTATTTGCCAAATGAAGAGCCATGCTACCATCCAACCTAGCAAAAGTAAATAAAATGGTCCTCAAGGGTTGATCAGTGACATCTCGGTTATTGATATTTCCATCTCTGCCAGGCTGAGATCCATCTCTACAGAACTAACGAGTATAGTCTCTCATAGATTCACCCCCACGGGCAGATCCTGATAGTGAAAGAGGGATGCCACGCCTCGATAACCCCGTCAGAAAGTATATATCCTTGACTATAAATGGAATATATTTTCCTATGATCTAGAATACTTGGTTGATCGGATCCCAAGCATCAAGAAAATACTGCAAAAAACTGATTTGTTGCCTCATACTAGATATACGAAAGAATTTGAGCAAGCCATGGTTACATAATGTAGTAACTGTGCCCTGATCATGTAAGGCAATCATGTCCTCTTCTTCATGTTCACATTCATGCCATGTGATGACCATCTTGATCCAACAAATATCTAAGGCACAGACAAAAGATAAGTTAGGATCCAAATTTGAGCAAAAACAGGCAAAAAATTCATGAAAAGTCACTGTGTAAAGTTTCCCTTTTGCGCCCATCGCACCCTGCCTTTGGGCAAGGTGAGATGCATACTGACTGGCTAGTGTACAGCTCAGTATGCATTGCACCTTTTAATATAGGCCAGGTGTGATGGATGAAGAACGAATTATTCAAACCCTAGGGGTCTAGAAGAAGGAAAAAACTTGCTCAAAATCAAGAAAGGATGGAATGAAAATTAAGAGCTCAGGGTTAGCTCATACCTGGTCCTGACGGCACGAAGAATAGTCCACCGGATCTCCCAAAATCAGCAAGTGAAATTTGAGGGGGAAAACCACTCCAGAGCTCCAAAATCCCAAATTTGAAATGAAATGATGAAAATAAGAGGTAAAACTACTTTTTATGTTAATATTCACGTACTTCAAGTAAAATGTTAGTTTTTAATTCATTTTTCAGGCATATATATGTATTTATAATCAATTTGATGGAGCAATTGAGCAGGTTGAACGGCTGTCGAAAGAATCTAATGTCTTAAATGGTGAATTTAACATATTTGACTACTATTATGAGCAATGTTATCGCATGGTTCAAGCTTGTTAAAAAATAAACCAACCTTCGGTAAATAATCTTTGTGATTGCCATTATTTCAGCCTTTTGAGCCTTGGTTGTGTTCCCTCCATCACCTCCATTCTTTTGGCCGATCATAACTTGATTGTTTACCTTTTTGAGGCATAGTTGTGACGAGTAGTACTGTTAGCCACCCTCTTCACATCACCATGTTTTGAGAAGCTCCAAGATTACCCAGAACCAGTTGCTACCCTAAATGCCACTCATTCCTCAAAAATGAGTCTCCTTTAAACTCTTTTCAAACTCGCTAAATATGAAAAGCTTTTTGAGTTATTGGCCTCTCCAGCTCGCTAAAGTGATTGGAAGCACCATCCCTCCTATATATTTTAATATTTTTCATACCTGAGGGATTATCCCATGAAATAGATCGAGCGCTTGTCTTTTTCGGCTTGCTAAAGTGATCAGAAAAGTCATCCCTTTCGTATTATTTTATTCTTTTTCGGACAAAAGAGATTATGCTACGAAAAAGAATTGTTGGAGTTTCCTTTTCATCCCTTTTCAAACTCTCTAAACATGAAAATAACCGATTTATCCTTGTTGTTAAACTCATTAAAACAATAGTGACAAACTTGTCCACCTAGACGAGAATGAGTTTCACTACCGCTAGGCTCCCTAAAACATAGCGAAAGGTTTTCCCGAAGAGCAAATTATAGGAAAAGCATATGTTATCCTCCTCACGCTTGACAAAAATAAAGAGGCACTGATTAGCAATGACTAGGGAAAAAGGGAAGAAAACTTGAAGAATTTTATTCGTAGCAGGTCACTCTTGAACATGACACTTTCACTCCATCACCATGATTGGGTCGGTTTGGGTTATTCCATTCACTAGTCATATCACCATTGGTCCTCCATACCATCCATATTTTGGGGTTAATGCTACCAATCCATCTCAGTGTCGCCGATATGTTCAAGAGAAGTCATTCAGAGAATTCACCATCGAGTTAATGCCTCATCCACTGCAATACCTTCACCCTCCATTTTTCATGACTGCCATTCCTAAACCTTGTATCATCAGATCGTTTTCACCTCCAAAAAATCATTTTCTTCGTTTCGTGTTGTAGATGTGGGATACATTAAGGCCCTCTTACAACGGGTCACTTCTTGTTGAAATCAACTCATTATCCAAGAAGTTGACTTAGAAACAACCCTTTCAGTGCTTTGAAGCTTGCATGCCTCAATGGCAAGTTTCTCACTTCCAGCGACAGGTTTACATAAATGGCCTTCGATCGAGAGATTTTGCGTGGTGTTCAACATCAGATCATATATTCACACCACGTGAGTTTTACTATAGTACCTTGAGGGTCATTATCATTATCGGTGATTCCTCTCGCATCTATTAACAGCTTACATTATTGGCTAGTAATCAGGCAATGTCTTTCCATGTTTGACTTCAAGACATCTTTTCACATGGATCGACTTGTACAACGGGTGAAGATTGAATGAGTTTGAAGACCTTGGATCTAGTTTCATGCATCTGGGCTACAATATATTCAGGAATATAAACACATCAAATGTACACAGAAGTTGCACAGATGATCATCCAAGCTAAGGGATGATGACTCTACATGTAAAGAATCACCAGTCTGCCACTGCAGACGATTATCTGTCCTATGTACATGAAAATGAATTTATAAATTTGAGCATGGGAATGCGTGCCTCAACTAAATCATGAAAATAATATGATGATGATGTATTGTATTGTATCTTATATAGGTCACCTTGTAGTTCGAATACCTCGGATCCTCATGATAAAGCATTTCACCTGACATCAAAAGATTTATGACTTCATGCTTTAGGGGGCAACTGTTATATACATATTTGGGAACTACAACCCCAATCTTATATGTCAAAAAACCAAGGGCTAATACCATGGTATTGACCTTTGGTATTATTTACTCTTTAATTTCCTTGATTTTCTAACCCATACACACTTTTCCTCTTGTGAAAGTGTGTGCATGCGTAAACGCTCTTTTTGTTCTGTGAACCTATGTGTATACGCCGCTTTGACAAGGTGAACCTGCGTATACAGCTTAAACTATCTGAAAAAAAAAATTCTTTGAACTTCTTGATTTTGATCAATAGAGCTTGTTCCAACTTCCTGTTCTTTTGTACTAATGCCTTGTTACCTCAGAATTGACATGTTACACTGTGAGTTGCCTTTTATCAAATCTGCACTCACCTGTGAGTGAGTTGCCATCAAAGGAAAGCACCGGTATCATAATGCCAACAGTCTCCCCCTTTGGACTTGATGGCAACCATATTGGTGTTGATTACTACAAGTTGTAGAAACTATTAGAGATATAAAGCAACACCAAAATACTCTCCCCATTTGACATCAAGGGAAAAGGTCGGACCAAGATAATCTTCACCTTTGAGCTACATTATGTTTTCCATGCTCCCCCTGAGTAGATGCAAAGTCTACAGAGATATGTTTCAAAAGAATAACATGACTCTATAACTCAACTAATTGTGTATGACCTCCATAATACCAATGAATCATACGTACATCAATCACCCAACCAAGTGGGGATGCACCAAATTGGACTCATTTACCCAACCAAGTGGGGATATACTAGTTATTTATACATGAATGAAATATAGGAATTATTATATCATCCTTCCCATGCATAGTGGGGATACAAAATTACATCATATGTTCAATAGGACTCATTCAAAAATGGACTATGATAGAAAGATACATATTACACCCTATATCTTTTACATGACCTATGTAGCAATTGATATGAATATCTGAAATGGTAGCTAAAGTCAACAACCATAACACCAACCATGCAGAATGTTTGTAAAGGGTAATTCTCCCCTTGAACTTGTGCTACCTGTGCATTGTCAATAAATCATTCATAAAAAAATCAATGAAAAAAGCATATTAGCAGTCTGTAATCATCAATATTAGACTGAGCACCCATATCAAAGTTTGACCCACAATTTTTCTTTAAGAAAAAAACATATACACTCCTGCAATCAACGACCTGCTCTTTGGAGGGAACATACTCCAATTTAACATTTTGTTCAAGCGCTTGTTCTCATAGAAAATGATACTTAATGGGTATGTGCTTGGTCTTGGAGTGCATGAATTAATTTTTTGAAATACTGATAGCACTTGTATTATCACATAAAATGGAGATGGGTGGAGTACATGTGATTTGAACGTCTTGCAACGTTTACGTCATCCAAATTAGTTATGTGCAGTAAGATGCAACAACCACATATTCTACTTCAGCTGTAGAAAAGGCAATCAAACTTTGTTTCTTGCTCAACCAAGACACTAACTATGATCCCATATAGAATGCACCTGCACTAGTTCTTTTTTGATCATCAACATTTCCTACCCAATCTGCATTGGTATATGTATGAAGAGTATGATCTATATCTCTAGGATACCATAGACCAAAGTCTTGAGTTCCTTGAAGATATTTGAATATTCTTTTTACTACCTAAAGATGTGATTCCTTTGGATTTTCTTGGAACCTTCCAACAATTCCTACTAGATGCATGATATCAGGTTTGGTACCTGTTAAATAGAGAAGACTTCCAATCATAGATTTGTATGTTGGTTGATTCATTGTAGGTGATTCGTTGTTAGAAATAAGACTGTATCATGTTACCATTGGTGTACATACTGGTTTAGAATATTCTAGTCCATACTTCTTCAGAATCTTCTTGAGATATTTAGTTTCTGAAAGAAAAATACCATCTTTTGTTTTTTGTACTTGCAGACCAAGAAATAAATGAGTTCACCAAGTAAGGACATCTCAAATTCTTGCTACATAACCGAAGCAAAGTTCTGACTCATAGATTCTTCATTTCTACAAAATATGATATCATCAACATAAATAACAATAATTACCAGTTTATCATTTTCAATCTTTGTGTATAAATTGTTGTCTACAGAACGTTTTGTGAACCCTTGTTGTTGTAGGTATTTGTCAAGGTGATAACACCAAGCCATTGGATATTGTTTTAGTCCATAAAGAGCCTTTTTGACCTTGCATAAAAACTTTGCATCATTTCCTAGAATGAATCCTTCTGGTTGTTCAATATAAACTTCTTCTTCTAATTCTCGATTAAGAAATAAAGATTTTACATCCATTTGATATACTTCGAATTTCCGAAAACTTTGTAGAGCAAGAAACATTATTACAGCTTCAAGTCTGGCAATAGGTGCAAATGTTTCTTCAAAGTCTATACCTTCTTATTGCGCATACCCTTTACAGACAAGTCTTCCTTTGTTTCTAACGACCTTTCCATTTTCATTAAATTTATTCTTGAATATCCATTTTGTTCCTATAACATTTTTATCAAGAGGTTTAGGAACTAGTTCCCAAGTATCATTCTTTTCAATTTGGTCAAGCTCTTCATTCATTGCCTTAACCTAGCATTAATCTTTGCTAGCTTCATTAACATTTTGTGGTTCTATGGAGGATATTAATGCTAGATAACTAAAATTTTCTGCAAAAGTTCTTGTTTATACTCCATACGCTTTTACTCCTAGAATTTCAGATTCAGGTTATTCTTTTGAACATACTTGGATGGAGTCGTTTCCCTATCTGTTGTATCTTCTTCTGATGCTTCGTTGGTTTCTTCCTCTATATCATTTTGATTTGATACTTGAAAACATTCACTGTCTTCCTCATTGTCATATTCCTTCGTTGATTTCATATATTCTAGATTTATGCATGCTTCATCAATTACTACATCATTGCATTCAACAATTTTCCGAAGTATTTGATTATAACATTTGTATCATTTACTTCTAGATGAATAACCAAGAAGAATTCCTTTTTCTTCTTTGGGCTCAAACTTACCAAGTTATTCATCAGTCTTTTTAATCAAACATTTGCTTTGAAAATCTCTAAAGTGTTGTACAGTAGTTGGCTTACCATACCAAAGTTCATATGGAGCTTGACCATTATTTACCCGAACATTAGCTTTGTTGAGAATAGTCATGGCAGTAAATGCCTCTTCACCCTAGAAGGTGGCAAGAGTTCTAGATTCATTAGGCATAGCTCGAGACATTAGTTAAACTATTATGTTCATTCTTTCCACTATGCCATTTTGTTAAGGAGATCTAGCAATAGAGAACTGCCTTTTTATTCCATGTTGTTCACAAAAATTAAAAAAAAAAACATGTAATATGAATTCTCCCCCTCGATCAGATATGAGACATTTTATTTTTTGATCTGATTCATTTTCAGCTAAAGCTTTGAAGGCTTTAAACTTTTCAAATGCTTCATCTTTATGCTTTAGTAGACCTATCCAACACATTCTATAAAAATCATCAATGAATAAAATAAAGTATTCTTCTCCATGAGGTGAATTTTTCCTTGTTGGTCCACACAAATCAGTATGGATGAGTTCAACAGGTTTCCTTGTTGATCCTTATTTTTCACTAAAATGAACTCTAGTTTGGTTACCAACTTGACATGGTTTGCATATGGTATTTTTTGGGATGCTGATATCTGGAAGACCACGAACTGCCTTGAGCCTTCATGCTTTTCTTATTTGAGAAAATATTAGAGGCCCCAACCTTTTGTGCCATAACCAGTTTTCATCTATTTTGCTTAGATAGCATTGTTTTTGCCCTCCTTTGAGTATGTATAAATTGTTTGGAGTTCTTGTACCTTTGATTACAGTATTTCCTGTATCAATCTAATGAACCAAACATCTAATTGATCGAAACACAAATTCATTTGCTTGATCACACATTTGACTGACACTCAACAAGTTATGTTTTAAACGATCAACATACATGACATTTCCAACTTTAACCTTCTATTTCAAATAAACCAAATATTTACCTTTAATGGCAGCTAGTGTGTCATTTCCAAAGGAGACATTCTTTTCCTTTTCTAAAGCATTATATGAATGAAGTTTTTCTTTATCACCTGTCATGCATTTGTAGCATCCATTGTCAATGTACCAATGATTCTCTTGTCCTTCTACAAATAGAGTTATGCCACATATTTATTATTGAAATTCATTCTATGTCCATACCTTGGAATTTGATGATGTTTTCTCCTTTTGAGGTGTTGGCTGAAATTTTCTCCTTCATTTAGATTCTTCATGAGCAAAGTTATTACAAAAAAACATTCAATTTCATCTTCAAGAGGAGAAAAGTTATTATAGGAACCTTACTTGATTCTTGTTACGCTCCTTCAATTTCGTGCTTCTCTATTCACAATAGTTTTGTAAGCAACACATTGAGCAACTTTATGCCCAAAGTTATGGCATGAAACATATTTTCCATTAAAGAAGTTTTTGTGATCATAGAATCTTTTGGCATTGTTTATCGGTTGGTTGATGCTTCTATTGATGTTCATCCTTGGATTAAATTGAGCATGATTTACTCAATGAGTACTTTTAGGCTTTTACTAATGATTGACATAACGTTCACTGGTCTTTGTTGCATCAAGATAGATTATGGTGGAGGCTGACAGCTTTTGTGATTGGGATGACTCTTCAGTATATCCAAGACTTGTCTTTATAAAGGGAGAACGCTGAACTTTGATTATTTCATTTAAAGTTTCTGATCATTTAGCAAATCTAATATTAATAGATTTTGTCTTCTCAAGTTATTTTCTTAGACCCACAACTTCACATTCTAGTTTTTCATTGTGCTTTTCTCTTTCGGTGAGTTGATGTGTCAGTGTGTCTATGAACATAATCTTTTCTTCCAAACAAATTTTGAGCTATTTTATTTCTTCAAGAAAGTATTCCTCTTCTAAGGAATCCAAAAAATCATCATTGTCATAAGCCATGAGTAGTTTAAAATCTTGTTCAGTTTCATCTTCATCACTATTAGATAATCCATCACTATATTCATGGGTATAGTAACTTCTTCTATTTACAACTCGTTTTCTATTGCCTTTTGCATATTTCTTCCATTTTTCATAATTATCTTTATGAGGAAATTTGGCAGCATAATGGCCGAATCTACCACAAGATTAGCATTTGAATGCTAGCTTACCTCTGAATCTTTTGGAACCCTATTGAACCTTCTTGACAAAATTTACCTCATCTTCTTCTTCTTAAACATATCTTGATTCATTGTGCTCTTCTTTTTATTTTCCATTTATTGAAGCTTTGAAAGAAGCTTCTCTCATATCTGATGGACCTCCTTTCCTCATTTCAAAGGCAGTTAGAATTCAATGAAGTTGAACCATAGTAATAGATTTAAGATCCTACTTTTCTTTTATGGAAGATACTTTTGACTCAAATTTAAAAGACAAATATCTCAAAATTTTCTCTACTAAAGTAGCCTCCATTATCTATTCACCCATATTCTTCAAATAATTAAAAATCTCATCTACAGTAAAATGTAACTAGAAATAATTTCATCATTATGCATCTTAAGAGTTTCATACTGAATTATGAGATTTTGAATCTTAACACATTTTACCTAGGAGTCTCCTTCGTAGATCTGAACGATTCTGTCCCATATCTCTTTGGTTGTCTTGAGCTGCATGACTTTGAAGAATTCTGATTCTGGCAGTCTTCCCAATTAAGTATTGACTGCTTTTGTATTAGTTTCGTATAACTTCTTACCTACTGTATATGTAAGTATTGTTGTTGGAAATTGATATCCTCCTTCCACAATTTCCCAAATGTCAGCTCCAAGCAACTGAAGATAGGCTTTGGTTTTTATTTTCAAATATACCAAGTTGTTCCCAATGAAGATCGGTGGTTTGATAGATTCCAAGCCTTCATGATTGTTCATCTTGAAATATATCCCTTCAAGTGATCAAACTTCTTCTAAAGGACCTGCTCTGATACCAATTGTTGGAAATAATACTAAGGGTGGGGGGGGGGGGGGAGGGGGGGGGGGGGTGAATCAATATTTACAATTCAATAATATTTCATTTTTTAATCAGATTTATATACGCTACTTCAGTGAAGTGAACTTGTGTGTGCACACTACTATGATTAAAAAAACTAGTGTATACCCATAGAACTTATAATTTAGTCAATTTATCATGTTTTGATCTTTAATGAGTGCATCAGTATCTTATTATACAATAACTATGCGTAGTTATAACATAATAAACCATCACACATAAGCAACACACATGAACACCAAGATTTAAGGTGGAAACCCAATGCAGGAGAAAAGCCACCTGTTGCTCTCATCTCTATCTTCTTTTAATATAAAGTAAATCTGTTTACAATCTTGTACTGGTGTAGGCTCATACCATTATGCAGGATCCCACCTATAGAAGGCTACAACCTTCTCTCATTTTCCATATTATACTGGTAGGGAGCTACAACCCCCTAGCTTTTGTACTTACTGATATGTTTACTAGTACGTAGGCACTGACCTATAGGATGCTATGACCTCTTTTCCCCCAGAGACAACATTTCATAAATTTTCATACTGGATGCTCCTGGTACACAACAACATAATATGAAGGCCTTGTTTCATCAAATTTTCACACTGGATCCATTAGAACTTTGAAACTCAAACTACATCAACTAAAAATTAGTTAATTTGCATTGTCAGACCATTGTCACCAAAACAATGTGCTGAAGCTAGAAACTTGCATCATCATTCAGAACCAGCTACAACCTCAAAAATCATACATCATAATGCATACACTTCTTTACTGAACCCAACCTGCGTGTATACGCTACTTCCTTTAACCAAACCTACGTATACCTCCAAAGATACTAAATCATAAAAATTTCTGAATCATATCTGTAGCAGCTAATAATATTCTAAACATCTACTGTCAATTTATAGAGATATAGACAGTCAGTAGCAAAGATAACCCTTCTCACTTAATCAATCAATCAATTAGACATAAACTCCCTAGGAATTCAATTTTACTTTCAAATCTAAGAAGAATTCATTGACAGACAACAATAAAACAACAACACTGATTAGAGAGATCAGTGATTTCTAGACAACAGGATTTTCTTTTGTATATGCTACTTGGAAGAGTAGAAAATGTGTGTATACTCAGCTTTACCAAGGAAAACCAATGAGTAGATATGCAAATATTAACTTACAACTTCGTTGCTATTCTAGACTTCAGACATACCTAGATCATGACATTTAAAGAATAAAACATGCACAAGCAATTAGATCTAGCCCAACCAATTATCAGATCACACAATTATAAGTCATTTCAGGTCTCATGATCTGATCCAACATTGTATGCAAGGTGAACAAAAATATTTCATATCATATCATAATCATATCCCCTGCAACATAAAATATACTTCAGATAGAAGTCTTCCTCAAAAACACTTTGACTTGCACACCTAGCCCTTTGATCTTCACCTCCTTATATAGTTTTGACCTTTCTCAATACCTCAGACCAAAACAACACTTAGAACCTGTGGTATTCTTGGACAGGATCAAATAGTCTTTACTTTGATCAATATTGTGGGCTAATACCATGGTATTGACCCTTGGTATTCTTTACTCTTGAATTTCCTTGATTTTCCAACCCATATGTTATTTTCCTATTGTGAAAGTGCGTGCATACATATATGCTCTTTTTGTTTTGTGAACATGCGTATATATGCCACTTTGACAAGGTGAACCTGCATATACATGTTAAACTATCTAAAAACAACCTTTTCCTTCAACTTTTTGATTTTGATCAATAGACCTTTGTTCCAACTTCCTGTTCTTCTATACCAATGCCCTGTTACCTCTAAATTGACCTTTTACACTATGAGTTTCGTTTTATCAAATATGAGCTGACCTATGAGTGAGTTTCCATCAA
This sequence comes from Pinus taeda, assembly GCA_000404065.3. NCBI lineage: Eukaryota > Viridiplantae > Streptophyta > Pinopsida > Pinales > Pinaceae > Pinus > Pinus taeda. Next base: position 142,268 of record APFE031213690.1, read on the forward strand.
GGAAAACACATGTATCATAATGCCAACATAGACCTCTGGAGGAGTCATAGGCTGCATATTTAATTTCATCTTAGATATCTATAACTGTCATTCGAACCAAACTTAGTTGATTTCGTCCTTTGATGCTTTTACTATCGCTTCTAACATTTGGATCTTCTTTTTGAAAGATGCTTCAGTGAAAATTTTGGGTTTTGACAACTCATTACAAGCCTGTGTAATGGCTACCTCTAATTTCTGACTTCGTGTGGTGATTTGCTCTTTCTTCCAGAGTGCCTATGCCTTTTCTGCAAAGATTTGTTGGTTGTTTGTTTTTACTTCATTGATAACCAAAAATGCGCATTTCTCCCTAATCCACAACTCATTGGAGACCCCCTAGTGAAGCTCATGTAGGGTCTGGATAGGGAGTGTCATGAGGTTTAGGCTCAGATTATTAATCTGCAGAAGTTGGGTGGTTTCCTATTATGTCTCAATATGCAGGGATCCATCTGGTAGTTGAACTATATGGAGCTCCAAAGTCTTTTCCATATATATAACTAATGCGCTCACTTGATGCATGCTTTCTTACACCCCTCTTGGATTAGTGGGGTTCATAGTTAAGTTTTCCAAAAAAATCCCTACACTACTGGCCCTTTCGGCATCAACCTGTGGAGCGCGGACTGAAGTCTCACCCAAAGCAGTATGGGGCAATGCTAGAACCATGTTTCCACACCCAAACATGAGCTTGATGTCATTTTATGCTTGTTGGGAAGTGGATCCCCCCATAGCATGTTTTTGGGGCTTGAAGCCCCAGTTTTGGTCAAGTGTGATGTAAAGACCTTGCGAAATGCAGGCACGGAGCCCAAGATTCTAGGGTTGTCTGCCCTAAGATAATGTAACTTAATATAAAGTGTGTCGACCTACCCATGGTCCGTGGACCATGGGATTGTATAAATAGATCCAGGCTCTAAGTGTAAAAGAGTCTCTGTTTTGACAAGTGATAGATGCGAAGGCATGGTTAGAGGATAGAAGTGGATCTGAAGGTACTGGGTCATAGTAGTAGGTAGAGGCTCTACAGCTGAGTGCATAGAGGCATAATAGAGTCCACAGCTGAGTGTGTGGATCCCTATAGCTGAGTGTGCAGGGTGAAGTTGGGTCTGTATTGAACTGAACTTGAAAAGCATTATTACTAAAGCTAAGTTGATTCGACATATTGTGCATCTGTTTCGTAGATGTATATTTTGATGTTTGGAATTAATGGTATCTATTTATCTATATGCACACACTTGTATGCATGTTTATGTATGAGAACTTTCTAAGTAATTAACAATCATAACCTAACTAAGGACGACTTGGGTAATTAATACTGGCTGCACTGCAGTTGGATCTGCACGAAGATGGTCCCACAGGCGCAAGGATCTTGCTGGCACGCATAATCTAGTAAGCTCGAAGGTTGAATCACGTACGTGTCACTCATATCAAACATCCCCAAGGTGTGGAAACCTAGTTCCAACACCCTCCCATACTACTTCGGGTGAGACCTCAGTCTGTGCTACACAGACTGTTGCCGAAAGGGCCAGTAGTACCAGGATTTTCTTGGCTAAAATCACTTCTGAACTTGGGTCAGGCCCCACTAAGCCAACAAATGGTTTGATTGCCAGGACTGAGATCTGCATAAGGGATGTCTGATGTCGTGCCACTAGAACCCAACAAAGAAGGAAATTGAAGAGTGGCTGGACAAGAATATTCACGAGTTCACGACACAGGAAAATAGGACTCTGCAAGTATCTAAGGAACAATGGTTGGATCGCTAGTTGTACAATGTGATCCATGAGGTTTTCTTTGCATCCTTTCCATCGGAGCTGTATGAGTGTATCGCGAAGTTATCAGACAACCTAAGGAGGTGTAGACTTGAAAAACCACTAGTGTGGAATCCAGAGCCGGTGCGCAAACTAGAAGCCTCAAAGGATAAGATAACGGAGGCTATGGATCACTAGCTGGACCGAATAATAAGAGATTTTGTCACTAAGTTCACGGTGGACACGATTGTGAGCTACAGTGAGGCAAAATGATGTTAAGGGACCGCAAGGTAAGTATATTAAATCTTTGAATACTTGGATTAAGATGTTGTTATGTGAAAAACAGGTTATTCAAATACATTAATGTTTGGGATGATATGGAGTAGAAAGATATACAAAGGTAGTAGGGAATTAGGAAATAGTCCCTTAATTTCATCTTCGCGAGAGAACAAGGAATAGATTGTTAAAGTCTCTCCGAGAAGCACGGTCAATTTGATAAGATAACGCATTCGCAGCTACCACCTCCACCCACGCCAACACCCGCTTCACCGCCCTCACCTCCATCTCCACCCACTCCACCTCCACCAACCCCGCAATTCAACATGGTGAGTGCGATCAAACTACCCGTATTTAGAGGAGTAGGGAATGAGGACCCGGACCAGTTCTGGCTCATGGTAAGAGCAGTGTGGGAATCGTAAGGGGTCATGGATGACAACATTTAAAAGGCTACATTGGTGAACGCGCTATAGGATCACGTGTTGAAATGGTATATCAACCACTCTGACGACCACCCAAATGTAGGGATAATAGAGATCCAAATTGCATTGAACATAGAATTTGGCTGGCCAAAATCAGAGACACAGTTAATCATCAGGTTTAAAGAGATCACGATGCTCCCAGGCGAGACTCCTTGAGATCTAGATCAACGGTTGAAGAGCATGATCCGTGAAGCCAACATGATGTTGATGGATGGATAGAATCACACATGGTTTGTGGCTTCTCTGACAGCGCACTTGAGGATGACACTGTCACAACATAAACTTTCCACCTAGGCCGAAGCATTGGAAATGGCGATGAGGTTGCATGAGACCCCAATACAAGATATTGGGTTGGGCGTTCAACAAATCCATGTTCAACTACAGAATCTTTGCCTAGAAATGTAGAGCTTGAAGTAGGATAGGGCACCGTGGCCAGAGGCATGTGAAGAAGTATGGTGCATCAAATGCAAAGCCCAGGGCCATGACAAGGATCATTGTCCAGTATTCGCGAACTACTTGGTAGGAGGAGGACCAATGTCATTGAGACTAGAAGCATAGGCAGGGCCTAATGCAACACTCGTGTTATGGTGCGTGATCTATCAGATAGGAGGAAAACACACGCCAGATAATTGTCACTTGTTGCAGAGGTATACATAGACTCCTCAATAGTTGTTTTGTAATTTCTATAGGTTGGTAGGCCACGACGAGTGCACCTGTCGCAGCTACGAGTTAATGATGGATGAGACCCCAACCTATAGGATGTAGACAGAAGCGCGAGCCCTCAACCCAGCCACAGGGATGGCGCATGTTTGATTTCAGGGGTGAGGTTGAGGACGAGGGGGAATGAGACCAGGAGGGGGAAGCAGATAGTTAATTTGCTACAATTTCAGAGGACTAGGGCACTACGTGTTACACAGTAATTTGTCACCGTCTCTGATACCCCTTCTCCCGCACATTGGAGGACTTATTCTGGGACCTGTGAGAAGTGACATAACCTGAAAACACCTGCATTGTATCCCCTTTAGTATGTACTTCATATGCCCTGAAGACACCTTCTGCAAAATACCCATAAAAATAGCCCTTTCTCCATTGGCACTGTTCCACAGTGTATCACTCGTGCCAATGGGGGAAATCCTCCAAAGAGGGCGCGCCAGCTGGCACTCTATCTCAAAGTCGCACTCACGCCAACCTAGTTGGGTAAAGTTTTTAACAAACCAACTTGCGAAGGTTCTTCCTAACCTATTCATGAACTAATTCGAGTTTGAGTTAGTTCAGTTGCGCTTCGAATCTCCACAGAAGCAAAGTAGTTCTCCAGCTCTCATGGAAGCTTCCTAATGATAAGGCCAATCCCATGAATCTTGTGGATGATCCTATATCCTTCTCCTCTCTCTATATAATCTTTTCCTTTTTCCTTTGACAAGCTAGTTAGTAATTCTACTCTTCAAGCTCCAAATTCTATGTCCCAAAGTCTGAGAATTGCTAAGCTCATGCTACAAGAGACCTTCTTCATCCCCATAAGGCTACATCTTTAATGAGGAGATCCTTGTCAAAGTAACCAAGGAGAGAGAGGCTTGTTCCCCATTCCCAACAAGCTTTGCAAGGCATGTGTTGCTGATCACCCAGCCAAAGGAGGACTTGACGTCAGAACTTGGTTGTATTCTTCTTTGTTTATCAATAATAATAGACGACTATCATTATGGTTCCACTCTTATTTTCTTTATAATGATGTTTGAGTTATATCCTTTTTGACTGATATATAGTTGTATCTCTTGGATTTTATGCTTGTATTTGTGTTGTTCTTTGCATGTGCAGGTGTCCATTCACGAGGGTCGTGGGGATTGTGACTAGCTGGAGCGAAAAAACGGGAGCGACGACTCTTCTACAAATACTAGCGTTGGATTCGAGGTAGGCCCTCATCATCGGTCTTTAATTTGCAATTAGGAACCTGCATGTTAGCGTTTTGATTGTTGCTATACCCCATTTAGGCTAGTGGGATCGCCTCTGTCCGCAGAGGGGATTTACCTCCACAACAATTTGGCGACTCCACTCGGGAGTTGGATTTTTGCCTTGTTGCTTGTTTTGTCTTGTTGTTTGATTTGTAAACTTTAGACAGAGCCTGAAGTACAGCCAGATAGCCTTCGAAACGCTATTTCCCTACATTAGAGAAGTAGATCAACTCCACTTCAGTCCATCTCCGATTTGGTTTACAAAATGAACGGCTTGGAACTTGCCTTGTTTCTTGGTTATTTCTTGGTTTCTCCTGCTTGATTAGCTTTCTGGGTTGAATGCTGTGTTGCTTCTTGCCCCTGGGTGTACCTAGGTATTGTTGATTTGACCTTGGCTCTTTTGTTTTTTATTTTTCCATAGCAAACTCAGTTGGTGCTAGTTTATAGCGTTACAGTCGCGCCAGTTGGCGCAAGTTGCACATTTACAACCCGCACCAATTCTTGAAAGGCGCTTGTTGCAGACTGACAGTCGTGCCAGGCCTGGAAACTTTTGAAGTTTGCTTGGCTATGAACTCTTTGAGCTTGGGTTTTGTCCTAGGTACCTTTTTCAGACTACTTGAGTGTGTTGGAGTGTGATTTGACTGGCTTTGATCGTTACCCTTTGGGTGTTTGCTTTTTTTTATCGATTTCACATTTTTAGCCCTAGGGCATATAGTGGCTTTATGTGTCAAGCCTTCCTTAGGTGTTTTGATCTTTTTGTGGTCTAGTCGACTCTTTATTTACTCCCTTACACTTGTTTGGTAGTTGTGAATCATTTTGTTGTGTTATTTGGCTGACTTGCTTTGTCTTCACTTGAATTTCGCTACGTCTCACTTTGAGCCTAGATTACACGGCTCATTGGTGTCTTTGGGATCTTTCTTGTTCTTTGGAAGTTTGATTTGTGATTTAAGGAATTGAATGTGCTTGTATTGAATAGAATTTTTTTGTGTTATTTCTCAAAGTTGTTTAGTGCATTTTTCCATCATCAAAAGAAAAAATCTCTTTTTCTTTGAACTAGTTAATGAGAATTAGAGCTTTTCATTTCATTTGTTAATTTGCATTAGCTACATTAAGGAAGTTCTTTGCTGTTTTGTGATCGTTTCGTTTGCGTGAAAGCTCTTAAAATCTCTCGTAACTAGCATTCATCGAATGAAATGACATTTTTTGGCATATGCATTTAGGGAATTTTGAGAGATTACATACGGTAGGACCTGAAAACCGAGACCTAACACAAGATCAACATTAAAATAAACCGAATGAATCTAACAACGCATTGGAACATAACGCTCACATTCTAGAGGTCTAGGCTAGAGACGTGCTCCGGTGTCGTTAAACCTAGTCACTTTTGTTTCCACTCAAGGTTGGGTGATTCCTCCTTTTGTGACTCAACTGTGGTCTAGTACGGACTTGTGCTCCCACGTACCGTCGAGAACATGGGGAGACTCCAAGTCTAGGTTATCATCCTTAATCCACAGGAAGCTGTGTCTGCTGCCTTACAGCCCGTAACGCACCGAACACAACATTCAGGAAGATTGACTGTTGTACGGAAAGTCCTTGGTTTTCATATGATTGCTAAGGTTTATATGCAGTTTTACAGATTGTTTGGTAAACCCTTTGCCTAGTTCTCCAATGTAGTCACTTTTTGATCCTTTTCGGACTCCCTAAAAGAAAAGGCTCACCTGAGCATTTGTCACTTCGGGCTCACTAAACATTCGAAGGCGACTAGAGTCATCTTTTTCTCCTTTTCTCGACTCTTTAAAGATGAAAAGGTCAAGTTATGTTATGGTGTATTAAAATTTATTGGGCCACGTTCACACTTACTCTGCTAGATCTTGTTTGCGTTAGTTTTGAGTAGGGTATTTTCTCATTAGCTTGTCTAGGATTTTTGAATCAAATCATCCTGGCGGATCCATTGATCCCATCTCCCATCCCTAGTGACCAAGGGTCTCCTTCTTCTACTGCTCTTGAGACACTGTTTTGTGGTGACACTTTTCCTATTATTCCAAGTGTCCAACCATTGAACTTTCGCGCTCAAGAAGATGATCTTCACGATCTATTTTGCAACCCTGTTTGGGAACCTTACGAAGAGGATTTTAACTCTACTCCTACTGGCGTTTCGGTCCCGATGTCTTCCTCTGATATGGATGACACATCTCCTGTAGTGAGTGAGACACCTGTTTTGTTAAGTATCGAGACTCCTATCCCGGCCACATCCCCGGTCATATCTACAGCCTTCACTGTCACCCCTCTTGGTGTTACAGTACCCTTACGCTATAGGGCTTTGAGGAATGCCATGGGTTCTAGGAACTCCTCTTCAGGTACCATGTGGGATCATAACATCATCCCCACTACAGGATCTTTTGTTTCACAAGTTCACAATACCATTGTCACGTCAGTTCCAACCATTCCGACTGTTTGTGTCGCATCTTTGACTCTAGTTGTTAGTGCCATTATGGCATCTTCGATCATAACTACTATTGCTGGTCCGTCCCGCAGTCCAGTATATAGTGGCCAATCAGCACATACACCCAGAGTTGTTCATCCTACAGTTAGTTCCCCACCTTCTTTTGGTGCCATTACAGCAGGGGAGGCATATACTCAATATTTGCATGCCATCCAGAATCCGGGTGCGCAAGGTCCTTATTATGACCCCATAGGGCATCATTTGTATACTTCCTTGCCATCTCAGCCTGTGGTTGAGGTCTTGGTCCCATTAAATGTCGCGTGGGGTACCACTGGTTATGGTGGTGGCTAAGCGCTCCATCCGGATCAAGGACAGCCGTACCAAGGACCATCATATCAAGGTCATCCATCCTACACGCAGCCTAATTATGGGCAGCAATATTATGGCCAAACCTATCCAGGGCAGCCTGGAGGCCCACAAGGAAAACCCTTCCGGGGACAACAGTCGCCCTATGGTGGTCCGTCTTTCACCTATCTTGGGCAACCCTCTGGAAATCCGGGACAACCTTATGCTCAACAAGGACAACTTGGAGTCCAGCAGGGATACCCTTCCGGTCAACCCTACGAGAATCCAGGACAACCTTATGCACAACGAGCGCAACCGAGAATCCAGCAAGGGTACCCTTCTGGGCAGGGTGGTCAGCCTTACGTACAGCAAGGCCAGCCCACTACTCAGCCTAGTCAACCATCTCGATAGGATGGTCAACCGCAAGGTCAACCAACTGTTCAGTCCGCTCAGCCATCTGGTACGCAAGGACAACCCTTGGTTCTACAAGGACAACCTAACACCCAGCAAGCTCAATCTTCTGGGCAAGTGGGTCCATCCCAAACTCAACCAGGGCAACCTTCTAGCCAAGTGGCCCAAAATCCATCCTCTCAAGGACATATTTCTGGGCCTGCTCAACCAGGCATGCAGATGGTTGTTGCTTCTCAAGTTCAACACGGTTTTCAGCCCCAAACTAGTCTCCAGATGCAAGGTGGGTTTCAATCCCAACCTTCTTACCAAGCGTAGCCTGGTCCCCAGGCTCAGTATGGAGCCTAGCAACTGTATGGTTACCAGCAACCCCAGGGGCAAGGTCAGTTTGCCCCATATCAAAATTATCAAGAGATGCAGGTTGCTCCTTATCAAAATTACTAGCAACAGTATGTTACTCCTGCAGGTCAGGTTGGTAATCAATGGGGTGTTAGGGGGCAGATCCAGAGTCAACCATCCAGTTATGGATATAACCCCTATGGACAGAGTCCCTATGGACAAAACCCTTATGGGCCTGGCCCGTGTGGACAAAATCAATGGGGGCAACTAGAAACTAGTTGGAACTCTGGTACTACCTCGTATCCACAGTCGCAAATGTCCTTCAATCCTCAACTACCATTCTTAGCAACGTTGGAACTACCAGATGTATCTAAATTAACTAATGATCCTATCCTTCATAATCCATTCTGGCCACCAGTTCCAACCAAGATACCCGGCGATTGTCCCAAATTTGATGGCAAAGCTGGAGAGGATCCTCAAGCCCATGTTATGACTTATCACCTTTGGTGTTCGTCAAATTCATGGCTTGATGATTCAATCCGACTCTGCCTATTCCAAAGGACTCTCACCGGCTCGGCTGCTAAGTGGTACATTGAGTTGACTCATGCGTCCTTTCAAGATTTCAATTCATTGGCAATGGCATTCCTAACTCATTTTCAGTTACCCATCCAGTATGAGATGGGAACGCATCTCCTTACATCTCTCAAACAGGACATGGCTGCACACATCTCCGATCATATACATGAATGGAGACGGTGTCGTCAGTTGATCAAGTTCTAGATTCCTGATCAAATCATAACCGATTGGTTCACGACCTCCTTTGTCCCTAAAATCGCACGGGACATTTCTATGGGACCTTGTGTAACTGAAGAGAAAGCTATCGCGTGTACTGAGTACCTCGACTTAGTTTATTCTCAGTCAGGTACCTTATATGAGTATTTTCCTGATGCCCCGAGACACGGTACATCCAAAGCTCTGCCAAAGCCATCTGTTGACGTGTTATTGGCTCTGTAAATCCGTGGTCGAAGAAATCATCCTCGAACCCTGGGAAGCAAAAATCGAATGCTTCAAACAAAAAAACTTCTCAGGGTGTATCTAATTCTGGAAGTACTTCCGAGGTCAACGCCGTCTAGTCCACCATGGCGGATAAAGCCTCAAAAGGAAAGAAAAATGGGAAAGAGAAGAATAAATCTGAGCAACCCAAATAGGACTCCTCCAAACCTCCACCCGAGGAAGGAGCCAAATGTAAATCGAAGTATCCTTCTCTTATCTGTGACGAGGATCACTATACCAAAGACTTCCCAAGGCGGTCCGAAGTTAATCGTTTATTGAAAGGTGCTCCTGAGATTCCTGTGGTTCTGAAAGAACCTTTCCCCTCATAGCAAACCCAAATGGTAGCCGATCCATCCTCATCTTCTTCTCCCTTTGGTTCCCAAGTGTTCATGGCTGGAACGATTCCCGTTCATGTAACGACTCGAGAAAAGGAATATCCGTCATCCGCCGAGAAGGAGCCTAAGGTCCCCTGAAGCACTCCTTCGTCCAGTTCTGGTCCACTCCACATCGAGAGACCTAGCATTGGGATGCCCATCCGACCCCCTCCTAAAGGTGTACTCCGGAAATCATCTTACAACCCAAATGCTCATGCTACCTAGCACTATAACTTCGTTGAGGACTTAGCTCAGGCTCCGTCAGCTATGTCTACTTTAGAAGTTCTCCAGAGCTACCCCTCCCAGAGGAAGTCCTTGCTATTGGCCATCGGTGGCATTGACCCAGCCGATTCGGATTTGATCACCTTTGATCTCGAGAACCATGTACCCAGGCTGCCTCATCATATTTCCTTCCTCATTCAAGTCATCATCAATTCGAAAACAATTCATTGTACAGTTATTGATGAAGGCACGTCAACTTGCATCATGTCTGTTGCTTGTTGGAAAGCGATCGGGTCTCTGACTTTGAGTCAGTCTCCCACGACATTGGAAGCCTTTGATGGAAGAGAATCTCGCCCCTACCGTATCCTTCAACGATTACTGATTACTTTGGAAGGGAAGACCGTTGAAGTGGAAGTTGAGGGTGTTGATGCAAATCTTACTTACAACCTCCTTTTGGGCCGAAGCTAGACGTATGCCATGCATGCCGTGGCTTCATCCCTCTTTCGTGTCATTTTTTTCCCTCATCAGGGGAAAATTGTCACAGTAGAATAGCTCCCCTTCTTCTCTTCCTCTTTCGAAGGCAACGTGCCTTTCGTGGAGCATACCTCCATCCCCTTCGAGAGTGTAGGAGCCGGGCTCTTTAAAGATCCCGCCCTCATGGGCGTATTCTCACTCCCGCCTCCAAACCTCGCCTCTATCAGTATGATTTCAGTTCATTCTGATCCTTGGGTCCTCCCTCCCATTGACCAGATAGAATCGTGGGGCGAGGAGATGCCATTGAGTCCTGTCGAGCTCCACTACATTGAAATTGTTGTTGTGTCAGCTCCTCCTGCTGAATTTTCTTCTTTAAGCGGAGCTCTTGATTCATACGACTATTCCCCTTGGCTTGGAGAGTGCACTTCTTCGGATCTGTTAAAGGAAATATTTCCTTCTGACGAAGCCATTATAGATACCATGTCTCTCGATAACACTGTCCATCCTCGCTCTTTCACTGAGGGAGACTTGGTCCTGCTCTACGATCAAGCTAACGATGAGCTGGGGGTAGGAAAATTCAAGCTTATGT